>SKCR01013340.1:0-302737 GCA_019454045.1 Zanthoxylum bungeanum | reverse complement strand
AATAATAAGTGAATACAAATCAACTTTGAAAGAAAAAACATCCACTCACTAATTTGAAGTCTGGTCAAGTTCCCTTCACGTCGCTGGGGGCGAACGCGGCTCCTGATAAGTATCTATATGGAATACACAGAGTTAGAAATCGTAAGTTATAAAATACGATTCGAAATCAAATTAAGTTCCATTCGCGTCGCGACACGCTCGTGCAAATCTTATGCACGTCTCTGCCTCTTTCACGTCGCGACGCAGGCTTGGCGCGTCATGATGCGCCCTCGATTTCCAGGACCAGATTCATGTTTCTTCCATTATTAACCCCCAAATCTCATCTCACACAATCACCAACAAAATACCATATCTTCATCTCATCCTCAACATCAAATGATACACCCAAACATGGGCATCTTAATCAAATAATCATAAAAAAAACACATAACTATTAATCAACAACATACAACCATCATCAGGCCATTACAACTCAAAATATCAAGGTTTGGATCATTGGTTGCTTACCTTAATTCTATCTTCTTTTTCTCTAACAATGCTCTTTTATCACCTTTTACCTTCTTCTTGATTTAGCTTGAATGGATTGTCTTGTTTAACTTCAAGTTTTTAATAAGCAAAATCTGCAAGCTCTCTTCTCATTCTCTCTTTCAACTCACGTCCAACAAGGGAAAATGAATGCATTTTTTTCTTTTTTTTTTCTTTATCAATTACTTGGTAAAATTTTCTAGAAAAATCTATGTATTTACATTGTTGGGCTTGGGCTTCTCTCTTTCCTTCTTCCTAATTCATTTTGGGCGATGTAAAAAAAATAAAAAGAAAATTAGGCTTAAAATTATGTAATTATTCGTTGTCTCTAAGTCTGTCCCGAAATTATTTACTAACCCGGAAAAGAAAACCCTATATGTTCCTAGCCGAGCAAAATATTTGGGGTCGTTACGGGTACTTTGATGACATCTTTTTTTTTTTGGATAAGGTAAGTTATATTAACAAAAGAAAGAGACAAAAGCACACGGGCATACCCCAGACAGCTAAGGAGGACATGCCCTCATATCAACAAAGCTAAAAGCTACAAAGGAAATAAAAACATCAAAAGATGTCCTCAGACATATGCCAAGAGAGGTGAAGCCATTTATTATCATAAGATGGTGTCGCCTTATGTAGCAAACTAGCACGTGTCTGAACAGAAAACACAATGTCGGTAAGAAGAACACTCGAGGAGGCTCATCATGAAGGTGCAAATTTCTTTCCCTCCATAAGAAGTAAACAGAGGCTGCAAAAGAAAGACAGACCAAAATATGACATAAGGAGCCACCAGTGTACTGATCCATCCACTGAACTGTCTGTATCCAAACCCAGGAGCTCCAATTTAAGCTACACATAGCCAACACAGTCGACCAAACCCGGGATGAGAAAGGGCACTGGAAAAATATATGATCTACATCCTCCTCAAAGCAACCATAAAGTACACATCTCGAATAAGTAGAGATACCGAAACTCATGAACGTATCATGAGTACAAAAGCCACCCTGGATGGTCAACCAAAGCATAAAAGCATGGTGCATGATAGCCTTACGAAACCAAACAATCTGATGCCAATGCACCAAAGTGCCCCCCGTCCTCATACCATTCCAAGCAGTCCTAATAGAAAAAATACCTCTACTATCGTCCTCCCAAAACCGCACATCCTCCGTCGTACTACAAGGTACGTAATCCAACGGAAGGGAACGGGCCGGCTCCAAAATGGAAGCAGAACTAGCCAAAGGCCAATTCCAAAGAGAGTCTGAGATAATAGATGAAATTTTGGCCAAATTGTCCAAACCAGAGTCATAAATGACCCTCTCACCCATAGTATCCACAATCGGGCCGAGAGCATGCCAATTATCAAACCAAAGCAAAGCCTTATCACCATTCCCAATCCTAAATCTCATTTACCGATGAGTCCATGATCGAAGATCCAAAATCTTTCGCCAACTCCAAGAACAATATCCAGGTCATGTCATGACATGAATCCAACAACTCAAGGAACATTAGATCCTTTGTAATTGCCAACAGGTCCAATCACACGCCAAAGAGCTAAGAAAATCAGAGATGCAATGGCGGGGTTAGCGCAGAATGCCATGGTCGAGTGTGACAGACAACTTCGGGGCATATTGGCGTCACATGAGGGCTTCAATTGAGTGGGTCCAAAGCTATTTCAATTGACCCAAGTCATACCAGAGTAACGCACCAGTAATCTTGAAGCCGAGTATATTTTTAACGGATCAAGCTGATTCAAGCCCGACACTAAATATTCGACCAAGACAAGACTTATTCGACTTTATGACACATCATTATACCTTTATACATGGAAGCCACGAATTTGGAGGACTTTTGGTGCATAGAAACAACTTTAGACAAATTTGGAAAAGTTTTCCAAATTTATTGACTTTTATGATTTTGTGTTTTTACTTTAGACTTTTTTGGTAAAGTTATTTATTAAGTCTTTGTTTGTTATTGATTAAAGTCTTTGTTTCTTTTGACTTTGTGTTTGTTATTAAATGTCTATTAAGGGCATGGCTTTTTAATAGCCATTAGTTAGCAAGTTAGGGTGTTTTGGTCATTTTGCACCCATTAGGGTTTCTTTCATTGTACTATTTAAACTCATTTCATCTTAATGAGAAGATAATCACCAAATTTCGAATTTCATCTTCATTTTGAAGTCTTGGCTATTGCCTAATTTGCTTAAGGGAGGGATTCTCCTTATCTCATGCAATCGACTTATCTAAGGCGTGGCAACCTTAGTGGCGTCTCCGTGCTAGCAGAACACTTCAAGGAATCATCTTAAGGGTTCTCAAAGACAAGTTCTTTGTGGGTCTTCTTTGTGGCCTTGGAAGGGTTTTGTTCCTATAAAATCAAATTTGCGGTTCTTGGGGTTCTGTCCATTGCGAGGGGTTTACTTGGCCTAATCCTCCAAGTGAGTTCCGCGTCATTTGGTATCAGAGCTTAGGGTTCCAAGGTCTGATTTTTCTATCTTTACTTTGTGTTTTTTTGATCTAGTCTTTATTGTGTTTGTTGGTCATCAAGATACTTGTTCATCTTGATTCTTAGTTTTTATTGGATATTATTGTTTCTTGCCGTTTCTTGTTTATTTGTGATCAAAATAGCATGAATAACATTCTGCCTTTGAGTGTTTTTGATTGATCATGAGTATTTCTTCATGTTCTAGTTTCGGTCTTTGAGTCAAAATAAGAGCTTTATTTTCTTTACTTAAAAAATGTTACTAGGACGTGTTCAACATTGTTATTAAGTTATTTGTGTTAAAAAAAGAGAGTAAGTGAGACAAAACAGTTGAGAGTGATTACAAGATTGGCTAAGTGTCACATGTGCTTGCTTGTTTGTTTGTGCATTTCGCTAACTCATTTTTTTTTCTTATTCCGTGCTCTTTAGCTTAAGTTTCTTTGATTGAGTCTTCATGATTACTATTCTTATTCGCATTATTCCACCTACCCTATATACATTATTGGTTCTTGTTGTTTATGCTAGCTTGAAGATTACACATAGTTGTGAACTTTGGGTAAGTCATATTCACATCATATTGAGTGTAAACATGAGTGGAGTGATACATATTGAGTGTAAACACGAGTGGAGTGATACATATTGAGTGTAAACACGTGAGCTTGTGAGATTGTGAGGTTGTGAGGATATCTAATTATTTTCACATATTGTTACTTCTAATCTGTTTGTTGAAGCTTTGAGATGGCAGGTACTAGTTTGACAGTGGATGAGAAACTTGAGGCTTTAGAAAGGAAATTCATGGATATGATGGAAAACATGAATGCTGCTTTTAATAAGTTATCCAGGGAAGTAGAGAGTAATCGAACATGCAGTGTTCCCAGACCACCACCTCGACATATACCACCACCTCAGAATGTGGTACCACGATGGGTACCACCAGATGAAGAAGAAGTTGAAAATGAGTTTGATGCTTCTGATGATCTTAATGATGTGGAGGAGAAATTTCAGCCAGGGCCATCTAGGAGACCTAATATGAGGTTTTATAGGAGGAATGATAGGAGGGATAGGCGGTTTGATGGTAGAGGTGCATTTGATGACAGGTGTGAGGATTATGACAGGAGGGGTTATGGTAGACATGGTGATGTTGATGGTGATTTGAGCAGCATCAAGATCAAAATACCAAACTTCCGAGGCAAGAATGATCCAGAAGCATATTTAGAGTGGGAGAAGAAAATAGAATTGATTTTCAATTGTCATCATTACTCATATGAGAAGAAGATCAATCTAGCAGTCATGGAATTCACAGATTATACTATGATTTGGTGGGATCAGATTGTCACCAACCGAATGAAGAATTATGAGAGGCCAATTCAGACATGGGAAGAACTTTGAGGTCTCATGAGGAAACGATTTATACCCAGCCATTACTACCGAGAGTTGTATCAAAAACTACAACATTTGTATCAGGGGACCAAGAGTGTAGAGGATTATTATACTGAGATGGAGGTTATCATCATCAGGGCGAATGTAGTGGAGGATGCAGAGGCTACTATGGCACGGTTTAGGGGGCTTGAACAGAGAGATTGCCAACATGGTGGAGTTGCATCATTATGTTGATTTGAAGGATATGCTTCACATGGCTGTCAAGGTAGAAAGGCAACTCAAGAAGAAGTCTACATCCAGATTTGGTACTCAAACTACTTCTACATGGAAGGGGAAATGGGTTCCTAATGATCGACGAGATGGAGGCTTTAACAAGCCAAAGGCTGAACCTGGTACCAAGGGTAAAGAAGTTGCATAACCAAGCAAGGCTAGAACGAAACCTGAAGGTACAACACCAAAGACAAAGGACATCAAGTGTTTCAAGTGTTTGGGCATGGGACACTATTCTTCACAGTGCCCCAACAGGCGCACCTTAGTGATTGATAAGAAGAGTGGTGAAGTACATTCTACTAACAGTGAGGTTGAGGTTGATGATGATGAGCCTGAGATTGAGGATACTAGTGACAAAGAGGGAGCTGCATACCCGCTGGATAACTTGTCCTTAGTTGTCAAGCGTGTTTTGAGTGCATAAATTGTTGAGGATGAAAGTGATTAACAAAGGGAGAACATATTTCATACCAGATGCCGTGTGAATGGTAAAGGGTGTAGTATGATCACTGACGGGGGCAGTTGTGCTAATGTCGCAAGTACAGATTTAGTTGAGAGGTTGGGATTAGATTGCTTGAAGCATCCAAAGCCTTATAAGTTGCAGTGGTTAAATGATCGTGGCGAGATAAAGGTGACAAAGCATGTGTTATTGAGCTTTACCATTGGGTTATACACGGATGATGTCCTATGTGATGTGATACCGATGCATGCAGGACATATTCTTTTGGGCAGGCCGTGGCAGTTTGATAGGAAATTTATTCACGATGGGTTCAAGAATAAGTATTCCTTTCAACATAAGGGAAAACCTATTACCTTGTACCCACTCACACCAAAGCAAGTCCATGAGGATCAATTCAAGTTGCAACTTGAGAGAGATAGAGAGTTTGAGAGTGCAAACACAACCTTGGGGAAAACACGTGAGGGGAGTGTGACCGAACCTAGTAAGGAAAATAAGGCAAAGGCCGTGAGTGTTTCAATGGGGAGTGTGAGTGAACTTAAGGGGGAAACAAAAGGGCGAGTGAAAAAGAGCTTTTACATGGGTGAAGGTGAAGCAAGGAAAGCTTTTAAGGCTAGCAAGCTTATGCTTTTGTTGGTCTACAAGGAACACCATATTTGTTTTGCTAACACTGACTCTTTGTTTCCTGTGTCCATTTCATCTATTTTGCATGAATTCAGTGATGTGCTGACAGAGGACATTCCTAGTGGGTTCCACCCATTAGAGGTATTCAGCACCAGATAGATTTCTTACATGGCGCAGTCATTCCCAACAGACCAGCCTACCGAAGCAATCCGGAGGAGACGAATGAACTTCAGAAGCAAGTGAGGGAGTTGATGGAGAAAGGGTATGTTAGAGAAAGTATGAGTCCATGTACGGTACCAGTTCTTCTAGTTCCTAAGAAAGATGGGTCGTGGCGTATGTGCGTTGATTGTCGAGCGATCAACAATATAACGGTAAAGTATCGTCACCCTATTCCTAGACTAGATGACATGTTGGATGAATTGCATGGTTCCAAAGTTTTTAGTAAGATTGATTTAAAGAATGGATACCATCAAATTCGCATAAGAGAGGGAGATGAGTGGAAAACTACATTTAAGACCAAGTATGGCTTGTATGAATGGTTAGTTATGCCATTTGGTCTTACAAACGCACCTAGCACATTTATGAGATTGATGAATCATGTTATGCGTGCTTTTATAGGTAAGTTTGTTGTAGTTTATTTTGATGACATCTTAGTTTACAGTAAAACATTAGATGAGCATGTTACACATTTGAAGCATGTTCTTGAAGTGTTGAGACAGGAAAAACTGTATGCTAACTTTGGTAAGTGCACTTTTTGTATGGATAGGATTGTTTTCCTTGGTTTTGTTGTAAGTGCAGATGACATCGAAGTTGATGTAGGGAAGGTGAAGGCGATTCAGGATTGGTCTACACCAACGACAGTGACAGAAGTTAGAAGCTTCCATGGATTAGCAAGCTTCTACCGCAGATTTGTTAAAGACTTCAGTAGTATTGCTGCACCACTAACTGAAGTAGTGAAGAAAACTATTGGTTTCAAATGGGGAGAAGAGCAAGAGCGTGCATTCCATGATCTTAAAATGAAGTTATGTAGTGCACCAGTTTTGACGCTACCCAATTTTGAAAAGACATTTGAGATTGAGTGTGATGCATCCGGAATAGGCATTGGAGCTGTTCTTATGCAAGAAAAGCGACCAATTGCTTACTTTAGTGAGAAGCTGAATGGAGCAGTTTTGAGGTACCCCACATATGACAAGGAGTTGTATGCCCTAGTGAGAGCCATTGAGACTTGGCAGCATTATCTGTGGCCTCGAGAATTTGTGATCCATACTGATCATGAATCATTGAAGCACTTGAAGGGCCAAGGTAAGTTGAACAAATGACACGTAAAGTGGTTGGAGTTCATTGAGACATTTCCATACGTAATTCGTTACAAACAAGTTAAGGAAAACATTGTCGCAGATGCACTATCGTGAAGGTATGCTTTACTTACTTCATTGAGTGCAAGAATGCTTGGGTTTGAATTTATTAAAGAACTTTATGCAAATGATACTGACTTTAGTACCATCTATGCTGCATGTGAAAAGTCTACCTTTAATAAAAAATTCTATCAACATGACGGGTTTCTGTTTAGGGAGAATAGATTATGCATTCCTGTTTGTAGTATGCGTGAGTTGTTACTTAGAGAAACGCGTGGGGGAGGTTTAATGAGGCACTTTGGCATTTCTAAGACCTTAGGGGTATTGAGTGAACATTTTTATTGGCCTAAAATGTGGAGAGATATTGAGCGTTTGTGTGATAAATGCTTGATTTGTAAAAAGGCTAAATCTAAGGTTATGCCTTATGGGTTGTATACACCGTTGCCTGTACCTAGTGAGCCGTGGGTAGATGTATCAATGGACTTTATAAGATGGCACACTTTATAGCATGTCATAAAACTGATGATGCCACTAACATTGCTGACTTATTCTTTAGAGAAGTGGTACAACTCCATGGAATTCCATGGAGTATAGTTTCAGATCGTGATGTTAAATTTCTTAGTCACTTTTGGAAAGTTTTATGGGGTAAGTCTGGAACAAAACTTTTGTATTCTACTACTTGTCATCCCAAAACTGATGGACAGACTGAAGTGGTTAATAGGACTTTGACTCAGTTATTGCGTACTATTGTCTCTAAGAACTTGAAAACTTGGGAGGATTGTTTGCCTTTTGTTGAATTTGCATATAATCGTAGCATTCATTCTTCCACATCTTATTCACCATTTGAAATTGTTTATGGTTTTCAACCACTAACTCCATTAGATTTGTTACCAATGCCTGTTGATGAGCATGTAGGGTTAGATGGAAAAAGAAAGCTGATTTGGTGAAACACATACATGAGAAAGCAAGAGAGCACATACAACGAAATAATGAATAATATGCTTCTCATGCCAATAAGGGAAGAAAACGTGTGGTATTTCAACCTGGAGATTGGGTTTGGGTACACATGCGAAAGGAAAGATTTCCTGAACATCATAAATCCAAGCTACAACCGAGAGGGGATGGTCCATTTCAAGTCTTGGAACGGATTAATGACAATGCATACAAGTTGGATTTACAAGGTGAGCATAATGTGTCTGCGATATTTAATGTTTCTAACTTAACTCTTTTTTATGCAGGTACAGATTCGAGGTCGAATCCTTTTCAAGAGGGAGGGAATGACATGAATCTACAACAAAAGGAACATTAAATCCTTTGCAATTGCCAACAGGTCCAATCACACGCCAAAGAGCTAAGAAGATCAGAGACGCAATGGCGGGGCTAGCGCAGAATGCCATGGTCGAGTGTGAGACAACTCCGGGGCATATTGGCGTCACATGAGGGCTTCAATGGAGTGGGTCCAAAGCTATTTCACTTGACCCAAGTCATACCAGAGTAACGCACCAGCAATCTTGAAGCCAAGTATATTTTTAACGGATCAAGCCGATTCAAGCCCGACACTAAATATTCGACCAAGACAAGACTTATTGGACTTTATGACACATCATTATGCCTTTATACATGGAAGCCACGAATTTGGAGGACTTTTGTGCAAGAAACAACTTTAGACAAATTTGGAAAAGTTTTCCACATTTGTTACTTTTATGATTTTGTGTTTTTACTTTAGACTTTTTTGGCAAAGTTATTTATTAAGTCTTTGTTTGTTATTGATTAAAGTCTTTGTTTCTTTTGACTTTGTGTTTGTTATTAAATGTCTATTAAGGGCATGGTCTTTTAATAGCCATTAGTTAGCAACTTAGGGTGTTTTGGTCATTTTGCACCCATTACGGTTTCTTTCATTGTACTATTTAAACTCATTTCATCTTAATGAGAAGCTAATCACCAAATTTCGAATTTCATCTTCATTTTGAAGTCTTGGCTATTGCCTAATTGCTTAAGGGAGGGATTCCCCTTATCTCATGCAATCGACTTATCTAAGGCGTGGCAACCTTAGTGGCGTCTCCGTGCTAGCAGAACACTTCAAGGAATCATCTTAAGGGTTCTCAATGACAAGTTCTTTGTGGCATTGGAAGGGTTTTGTTCCTACAAAATCAAATTCGCGGTTCTTGGGATTCTGTCCGTTGCGAGGGGTTTGCTTGGCCTAATCCTCCAAGTGAGTTCCGTGTCATGTCACCTCCCAAAAAATCCATCCACGCAACAGGTTAGATTGAACCCATGTAGACCAACATGAGACTGACCAGAACAAAAGAACCATAAATGCTTAACAATGGCCGCTCGATTCCAAGTTTCAAATCTTTAATCCCCAAACCACCTTCTTCTAGAGGCAATCAGACTCTACTCCAGGCCACCTTTGAAACGCCACAGATTGAGGCTCTCCTAGGTGACATAGAGAAACCGAAGCCTTCCATAGTTGAAACACCAAAGGTTGAACTAAAGCCATTATCAAAAGCTCTTCAGCATGTGTTTCTCGGACCAGGTGATACCTTTCCTGTTATTATTTCATCTGAACTAAGTGCATCACAAAGTAAGAAATTACTTGACATATTGAGTGAGCATAAATCTGCAATTGGTTGGACCATAGGCAACATTAAAGGTATTAGCCCATTGATTTGCTCCCATAAGATTCATCTAGAAGAGCAGAGACCCTCAACATAGACTTAACCCTACTATGAAAGAAGTTATGAGAAATGAAGTGATAAAATTATTAGATGCAGGTATTATATACCCAATTGCTGATAGTAAGTGGGTTAGTACCGCGTTCTTACCGATTTACAAGACATGATTGGCTTCTAGCAAAGCACCGTGCCTACCCAATTCTCTAGAAATATATTCAATATGGAATATATATAATCTGTATCAGGCGTAGTATACATTGTATTGCATATTATGATCCAGTATCAGATGTCATATGCTAGGTCTGGGGCTAGAATTATGTCTGCCCCGTACGAAGCGTATATCAGATCACTAGCAACTAGTCTATTTAATCGGATAATCATGACCTCGTCATACTATCCCGATAGCTGCATTATTTGAGAGTACTAGTTCTGTATCCCTGCGTGATCATCATCTCCATATGACTGAAGTGATACTTCCATCTTGACATCACACCCAATACACTACGATTCTCAGTAAACCCAGAAGAGGCGTACACAGAACCTGTTAAAGCCCCGGATGACCAAAACCAAAGCGTACTGATTGTCACAAGTATTAGTGATGCAAGTCTCAGGTTAAGACCAAATACACCTACCCTGATTCAGATTCCCATAGACACATAGTCATACTACCAATGGGATTCCGAGGGGTCTATCCAGAGCGAAGCTGTTCCCGATCCAACGGCTAACAGAACCTCCTATCAAACTTGCATAAGTATCATATACTTAAATATATGAGAACTATGTCGTTAAGCTTCCATAACGCGCACAAGTGCAATACTAGCGTATTCCGCATTTCGATGTCCAGTCTCGATAACACTACGACTAGGGATATTTAATGATTAAACCTTTCGTTGATTAATATTGTCTCATAGCTTATTAATCTGGTACTAATCATATAGACTCTTATCATTTATATATTTAAGTAATCTAATTACAAAATGATTAAAGAGCAATTTCCTTTTTCACATAGTAATTTGTACAAAGAACACCATGTCTTTTACAAACAGTGGTGTTATGGGTCATAATTGTCCAACAATAACATATAGTGGGAGCGATATTTGATATCGATTCTGTAAGTTAGCATTAAACCATAGATATAAGGCTGTTCATAGCTTACTGCGATCAAGTTTGGAACTTGATTAAGCTTCCATTATGAATCGTTCATAAAATGTGCAAATATTTTGCGTAACAGTTGCAAAGTGAGCTTATTAAATGTTTGACCTTTATAGTATGACAGTGAGAAATGTTATACCCAACAATCTATTGTAGATTCTGAGGAAACTTATCTCTAGTCACACTAATTGAACATTTAAATATCTGTTGGTTTATGTTGATATTAAACTATATATTATAGTTAGGAATGCAAAGTGGCGTTCCTGAATGGTTTCTTCGAATAAGAGATCCATTGTGATTTCTTTGTTTAAAGAGTTCATTCTAGAATGTCCCTGGATTTGTATTCTACTAAAATTACAGTTTGATATACTAGCTTGTAGAGCCTATTGTAGACTCAGATGAGCTTTCAAGAAATTTCTGTTCTCTAATTTTGATAATAGTCAGATTGTCTGATTTTATCAAAGCACAGAGAATACAAATGTGATAGTAGGGCTAGTGGGAGCGTAAATATTTCTTTTGGTATTATATATCATAACGACATTATCATTATTAAGGTAATAATGAGATATTTAAAGGTAAAAGGTTTACCTAAGTCTTCTTTTCTCCAAGATTGCAGTGAGAGTGGTCTATGTTATATTAAATATAAGGTTTTATATATGATATAAAACTAAGAGACTTGTGAGATACTTCCATTTTTCGTGCATTAGATATGATCTAATAAAGGACACAAAAAGTATAACTATTTGACAGTTAGTATAACTGTTTGACAGTTAGTGTGTCTTTTGTATATAGTATTCATCTTTCGTAAAAGATGATTCCTTTTGTCGAAAGATAAATTGATTAAAATGTCTAGTCATTCTTATGCATCATAGGATGATTAGTTGTAAAGAATCGTGGACATGTCGACATGAGATTTGTGCCTTGGAAACTTAATGATTAATGGTGGCAGAAAAACATAGGCCCGGTCCGGGATAAAAAAATTTAGGTCGAGCTCTATAATCAAAAGTTTGGCTCGGGCCCGGGCCAAAACAAAAAAAAAATATATATATATATATATATATATACATATATAAGTTTGTAGCATTTTTATTTGTTTGTAGCATTTCAATTCTTAATTTATCGATGAAACTTTTGATTTATTTGTGAATTATCTTTGCATATAGTGTGAATGTATTTTGTATTTGTATGTTTTTAATTTTTTTTTTAATTTTTTAAAAAGGGCCGGATAAAGCCTGGGCACGGCTTTTCCCAGGCCCGAGCTTTTTTTTTGCCTGGCTCGAGTCGGGCTTATCAAAGCCCGGGCCCGGCCTAGCCCATTGACACCCTTATTAACGATGTATTATATTTTTCCTAACCACAACTCGGATACCTTGACGGAGGGATTGATAAACTTATGTGATGACCTCGACTTGTATAGTTCAGAAAGGTCGTTCGTGTTCTTCGCGACTTCGGAAGTGGCCAAATTGCATACATATTAGCTGGGCTTATATAACGAACATGTCTGAACTTAAAGAGTCACAATATGAAGTGTACTCGTTGAGCACTTGGGTAACCGATTAATTTTGATAAAAGATCATATTTGATATTATAATTATCAACAAAGATAATCAAGTGTTATTGGATAACATTAATTATTTACTTTGACCTAATTGGATTAAATGGATTAATTTAATAATTACACAAGAGCTTAATTATAAATTCATAAATATATCTACCACTTAAGGATATTTTTGTAATTTCAAATATGTAATTATAGGTATTTTTGGCTTGATTTAATTGGATTAAATCAAAGTGGAAGACATGTAACTAATCCATTAATTAAGTTTTGTCTTGATTTAATTGGATTAAATCAAAGTGGTAGACAAAGGTGATTAGTCACACCTAATTATACATATTTGGACTAATTAGATTAAGCCCACATAAAATTTGATTACAGCTTTTATTAATTAAAAAATTACCTAAGGTTGCTTTAAATAGGAAGCTCGAGCAAGGTTCTAATTTAGCTTGTGAAAGTTAAATACAAGTAATTCTTGGAGAAATTAGCCTAAGTTAGAGAAGTGTTTTAAGAAGCTTGGAAGTTCTCTATAACATTTCATCTAGGAGAAATCAAGATTGGATCTTGGAGTGAAGATTGCTAGCATTGGAATCAAGATTGGATCATGGAGTCGAGCTTGCAAACCTTGGAAGTTCTCCAACTATTTCAACAAATGAGAATGAGATTAGATCTTTATATCAATCTTACTAGGTGATGTTTGATCTTATCCTAAGCTATGTTCTTCATTAGTGAGTTTTCATTAGTGAGATATATAGTGATGAATTATGTATTGGATGTATGATTACATAGCTTAAAGTTGAAATAAGGCTAATGAATTGTGTTAAGATGCTTTGGAAGTATAAACACAATATGCTTGTAATTAGGTCAAATATGTTGATGTTGGACGTGGAAAAATTAATAAGAGTTTGGAACTCTAGATTAAAGGTTAGATCTATGGATACTATTCTAGAATCACTTGACCACCTTTGGATGAATTAGAATTGTTCATGAGATATTTCATAGCGGGGTTCTAAATTAGTTTGTGTTTTGATTCAAACAAATGCATATACGTATTTAGAATACATGTATGTTAGTTGTATAACATGTTTTGTGGTTGGTTTTGATGTTAAAATTGGTTTTAAGGTGTATTGAAATGATAGGAGGAAAGTGAAAGTGTTTAGGATTGATTTGAAACTTGAAATTGCTCACTTCCCAATGGAGCGTCACGACACTGATCTTCCAGCGTAGCGACATTGAGCATCAGACATTCGAGAATCCTGACTCTCACCCTTGCATGTTATGACTCCAAGGCGTTGATCTCTCGGACATTGCTCTTGCATATTTGGGCGTTGCACCTCTCAATTCTCTGTGTCGTGACACCGAGAGCTTATGAACACTAAAACTTCAATTTCTCCATTCGGGAGTTTCTGGACTCCGATTTAGTCCCCGTTTTTTACTACGAACTCATATCGGAATGTAGTTTTCATTAAAATATTTTAAAATACACCTATCTCTAATATCCTTGGGTTAGACTCACTTCCGATGCATAGGGTACCGATCCGACCCTAGGGGTTCCACAACCGCCCTAACAAGTTCCTCTTCCAATGCCCATCCTTTTTGCAATAGAAATATTTTCCTTAGGGCTTGAAAACTTTAGAGTATTTCTTATTCTTCTTTTTCATAGGCTTTATGTTAGCCTTCCCATTGTCTTTCTTCTTGTTCTTTTTCAGATCTAGAAGATTCGGCAATATTTGCCTCTGCTATGGATTTATGAGGTGCCAGCATGGACTCGTAACTGGTGAGATTATTTAACAGTTGGATCAAATTAAAAGAAAACTTGTTCATTGAATAATTGCTTTTTAATTGTATGAAACTCTTCGGAAGCATTTCTATGATCATAGTCACCTAGCTGTTGGGAAGCGGCCGCGAGTGCGCAGAGGAAAATTAAAAATTATGATGTCGCTATCCCTTTGCCCAAGACTCATTTGTTTTGATTATTCTACAAGCCTAGGCATGTTACTATATATTCTAAGCATAAAAAATCATAAAACATGCAAAGAACATAAACCTAAACATGCTAACTATCATAAGAACTCTAATTAAAATAAAGAAAGAAAAAGACTTACTTGGATCGAAGACTCATCCAGTCCTCCCTCCAATCTATAGGCTTTTCTCGAACGCAGCAAGGTCTTCCACATTCCAAAGAGCCACCCAAGTGTGTGGCCTCCAAATGTGCACACACCAAAGGCAAAACTCAACGGCAAGACTACGCCTTGAGTGCACGGGTATTTTGCCCTTAGTGCTAGCCTAGGCAAATACCTCAAAACTTTTAACTTGAGATTTCTCTAGTCAATTAGACTTAAGGATCCTCAAAATAAGTGGCTTACTCTTAAACTTTAGAGTTGCTCACTTATATAAACCCAAGATATGAAAGGTTTTGGTGTAAAAATTTGTAAGGAATTCTTTGGGTTTATATAAGTGCTCCAAAGACAACAAAATTAATTAAGAATCCGATGTGGGATAAATGCTAATTAAATCTTAGCCATTGGATCTTAATATGGTGGTTTAATGAGGTTATAAAACCCTAATAAAATTTTGGGCCGAATTGGAATTCAAAACAAATAAAAAATAAAATAAATTTACTATTCATGTTTTTTTTCTTATTCATTTTTCAAAATTCCAAAGTGCCCCTATCGTCATTCACCAATCCCTAAGCCACTTTGGAACCTCATAAATGATCTGTTCAATAATTAAACACATTGAACCATTTATGAACAATTCCTACAACAATCATATATGCTGTTAAATTTGTACTGTTCACTGTTAACCATTGATTTCGACTTTGTTGTGTGTGACTTTTTGGGTTCCCCTCAAGTTGGACATGAAATGAATCGTGATAATTTAATCGAATATAAATTATCCTCCGATTAGATGGTCGTTCAATTTCAATGACCAATGTTGACATCTAGCAACATGCCAAGGCCCCCAAATGAGAAGGAAAGATATATACCCATTATGTATGCGATTTACATATGATACGGTCCCTCGCCTCACTGAATCCCCACCGTTTGACCTAGGGTATGGAAAGTGTCTACACATATAGTCAAATGTATGATGTTGATAGTGTCATGAATCATGCTAACCCAAGAATCTCACATGATTCTTCCGCTGCGGCCACAGTCTTAAGCACTGATCACACATATCAACCCGCGAAATGGAATACTACTCTTATAAGAAAATATTATCCGAGAGAGTGGCGATTCTCTGTTGTATCTTTACAAACTTCATGTGTTTCAACAAATGACCCAATCATACCCTTATAACCGGATCTTTTGAACCGGGGAAGGAGAATGTCAAAGTCATTTGATCCACACATAAGATTGTAATGACCTCAAGTCTAAGGACTAGTCATACAATTGATACATGAAAGTTCTCACAGACACATGGGATGAACACTCCATGTGAAAACTTTTGGCAGTCATTTCGATGGACACGAGCAACTCATGCATCCATGTGATACACCAAGCAGACGGATCTCCGCTAGTAGCCTATGAGAATGGTTACCCCATTTAAGGGCGGATCATATCATCATGCTAGTCTCTCCACTTTTGTTGAGTCAGCCCTTTAGTCAGAGAATCTGTAAGATTATCTTTTGTGGATATTTTCTCTATAATAACTTCTTCTCTCTCAACAATCTCCCTGATGAGATGAAATCGTCTGAGTACATGCTTGGATTTGTGGTGGGACCTTGGTTCATTTGATTGAGCAATGGCGCCCGTGTTGTCACAGTACATCGTGACGCCATTCTTTATCGCGGGAAGCACTTCCAGCTCCGTGATGAACTTCTTTATCCAGACTTCTTCTTTAGCTGCCTCAGATGCTGCAATATACTCGGATTCAGTGGTGGAGTCCGTTGTAGTTGACTGCTTTAAGATTTTCCAACTGACAGCTCCACTATTCATGGTAAACAGATATCTTGTTTGTGATCTGCTGTCATCCCTATCGGTCTGAAAGCTCGCATCACAGTAACCAATGAATTTTATCTCAGAACAATCTCCGTATGTCAAAAACACATCCTTAGTTCTTCTCAGATACTTGAGTATGGTTTTGACAGCTACCCAGTGTTGCTCACCAGGATTTGCCTGATACCTGCTCGTTATGCTAATAGCATAAGAGACATCAGGTCTTATACATAGTATGGTGTACATGATCGATATTGCTGAAACATAATGGATCCTACTCATACGCTCTGTAACTGAAGGAGTATGTGGACATTGCTCCTTGGATAATTTGATTCCATGACAAGTAGGTAAATTACCTATTTTGGAATCTTCCATTTTGAATCTTTTCAAAATTTTATCTATGTACGTAGATTGAGAAAGTCCTAACAACCTCTTAGATCTATTACGGTAGATCTTAATGTCGAGGATGTAGGCGGCTTCTCCCAAATCTTTCATGGAGAAATTTTGAGATAACCATTGCTTGGTGGCTTGCATCATGAGAATATCATTCCCAATGATTAATATGTCATCGACATATAATACAAGATATATAACAGCACTCTCAGTACTTTTCCTGTAAACACAAGGCTCATCTACATTTTTGATGAAGTCAAATTCTTTGATTGTCTCATCAAATCGTATATTCCAATTTATGGCGGCTTGCTTGAGTCCATAAATGGATCGTTTAAGCTTGCATACTTTATTATGATCATTCTTATATGCAAACCCCTCAGGTTGTGTCATATAGACTTCCTCTACGAGGTTCCCATTAAGGAAAGCTATTTTGACATCCATCTGCCAAATCTCATAATCAAAGTGTGCAGCTAGTGCTAGTAAAATTCGAATGGACTTTATCATTGCAACAGGCGAGAAGGTTTCGTCATAGTCAATTCATTGGATTTGTCTATAACCTTTCGCCACGAACCTAGCCTTATAGGTTTGGATGTTGCCTTCTACATCAGTTTTACGCTTGTAAATCCACTTACAGCCTATGGGTTTTATCCTTTCAGGTGCATCCACCAAGTCTCAGACTTGATTCTGATACATAGAGTCTATTTCGGATTTCATGGCCTCAAGCCACTTGACTGAATCAGTCATGCATTGCTTCATCATAACTGGTGGGATCGTCATTATCAATGACCTGATCATTTTCCTCATCAATATGGAAACCATATCTTTCAGGCTCAAGTCTTTCCTTACCAAACCTTCTAAGTTCATAACCTTGTGGTTGTTCCGTCGCAGCCCTTTTGAGGGGCATGGGGTTTAGTTCTATGTTAGTTTTTTCTTCTCATACCTCATCGAGGTCAAGTCTACTCCCACTATATTTCTTGAGAATGAATTCATTCTCTAGAAATTTAGCATTTCGTGAGACAAGTGTTCTTTGTTCATTTGGGACGTAGAACACGTATGCTCTTGAGTTCAAGGCATATCCTACAAACTTACATTTAACTGCCCTATCATCCAATTTATTAGTTTGTGTGAGCTTAACATATGCGTCACATCCCTAAACTCTTAGATAACTAAGACTAGGATGTTTCCCAGACCATAACTCATATGGTGTTTGACTAACAGTCTTGAAAGGAACTTGGATTAGTAGTAGTGTTGCAGTTTCTAAAGCAAGTCCCCAAAATGAAAGAGATAGATCTGTTTCTGGCTTGATTGGACCATATCTAATAATGTCTGATTTCTTCTTTTGGAGACCCCATTATGCTGTGGAGTTCCCGGAGGAGTCCACTGGGAAACAATGTCATTTTCTCTCAAGTAATCTTGAAATGCGTCGCTTAAGTATTCACCACCTCGTTTAGACCTTAATGACTTAATACTTTTATTAAACTGGTTTTCTATTTCAGCTTTGAAGTCTTTGAATTTCTCAAAGGCTTCAGATTTGTACCACATAAGGTACACATAATCATATCGCGAGTGATCATTGATAAAGGTAATGAAGTAGGAGAATCCACCTCTAGCGGTGACTGACATTGGTCCACATACATCAGAGTGTATAAGTTCTAATGTCTCTGCTGTACGTTGTCATTTGCCTTTGAAGGGTAATTTGGTCATTTTACCACGTCAACAAGAATCACAAGTTCCATAAGGTTCATATTTGAAGGGTCTGAAATACCCATCCTTATGTAGCTTAGTTAATCTTGTTTCATTGATATGACCTAAGCGACTGTGCCATAGAAGTGATTCATTGAGATTATTCGAGTTAACGTTGTATATATTAGAGGTTGAACATTTTTTGTTAGTTTGTAAGACATATATATCATTATTCAAAATACCATCTCCATATTTTATTTCATTGAAATAAATAAAACATTCATTACAACTTATTAAGCATGAAAAGCCTTTATTACATAAAGAAGAAATTGAAATGATGTTCTTTACTAGAGAAAGTACATAAACACAATCTTCTAAGTCTAAAACTAAACCATTCGGAAAAACTAATGAATAAGTCCCCACGCACAATGCAGCCAGTTTTTCTCCATTACCCATGCGTAAGTCAACCTCCCTATGACGGAGTCTCCTACTATTTCTCAGGCCCTGCACATTGTTACACAAGTGAGTCCCACAACCGGTGTCAAACACCCAAGTAGAAGGTTCAAAGTTTTGAGAATATAATTCAATCATATACAACATACCTGAAGCATTGGGCTTCTTGGCCTATTGGTCTTCCCTAGCTTCCTTGTCTTTCAAGGATCTGCAGTCTTTCTTCCAATGACCATTCTTTCCACAAAAGAAACATTTCCCCTTTCCCTTTTTCTTCTCCACCTTACCATTGGGATTTAGGTGATCTGGAGCCTTGGCCTTGCCCTTATTTTTCTTTGGGCCTAGTGGCTTCAGGTCCGTACCCGTAAGCATGACAGAGGTTTTAAGCTCCGGTTTCAAGTCCTTATCTGCTTGCTTTATCAGATTGTGCAATTCTGTTAAAGTAGCTTATTTATTAGACAAATGAAACTGCATAATAAAGTTAGAGAAGTCTTTTGGTAAGGACTGAAGAATTAGATCGTGACCTTTCTCATGATCTATGATGAACCCGAGGTTGGCCAATTTTTCAATGTGGCCAATCATCTTAAGCACATGTTCACTAACAGATCATTCCTTATACCTTGTTTGGAATAAGACACATGACATTTGGAATCTCACGGTATGAACGGAAGTTGCATACAACTCCTTCAAGTGAAAGATGATGGTTTGAGCATCCATATCTTCGTGAGGTTTCTGAAGTTCGTCCGACATAGAGCCAAGCATTATGCAAACTGCTTACTCATCATCATCGACATGTTTCTTCCAAGCATCAAATGTATTGTGGTCAGCATCTTCTGCGGATTCGGGGAAATGGTCTTTCAAGAACATAGAAAATCTTTTCTTATCGTAAGATAATTTTAAGGTTTCTAAACCAGTCATTGTAGTTGTCCCCTTTGAGCTTATGCTCATCAAGGATGGAACAAAGTGATATTCTGTTTGCCATTTGAATGTTTGTGAAATATTTTAACCCACCTGTTAAGAGAGAATGTTAAAATTAGGAATATATTTTCATTAATGTTTCATAATAACATGGCTTGTAATATTATGAAGTTGCTCCCACTCAATTGTTTTAAAATTTTAAGCAAATCGTATCAACCTCAATATGATGGATTTCTTGTGGGCAAGGATCCCATTATCATCATTTCACAACTCCAACTAGGGCCAGTCGTTATAAAATATGATAATTAGGTAAGTTCCCAAACAATTTATGATATAAATCACAATTCCTTGATCATTGGGTTGGGCAATCAAACATGCCATAGCTTATGCTAGTCCTTGTGGACACCCAATCTTTGCCACTAAGTTATAAGACCACGCCTAAGGGTCGCTGCGTCTTATTGTTAGACATTATGTCCCATAGCGTCACTGTTTGTAAATGATATTGTATTATTGTACAAAATTAACTATGTGATAATGAAATTGCCTTTTGCCGTTTTGTAAAAATATTTACTTTGACTTATAAATGGCGAAAGTCCATATGATTAGTACCTGGACTGAGAATGATATGAGACAGTATCAGTCCCCAAAGGTTTAATCATTAAATATCCCTAGTCGTGGTATTATCGAGACTGGACATCGATAATGCGGAATAGACTAGTATTGCGCTTGTGCACGTTGTGAGGGCACGACGGCATAGTTCTCATATATTTAAGTATTGGATACTTATGCAAGTGCGATAGGAGGTTGTGTTTTACCGATGGTACGGAAAACAGCTTCGCTCTGGATAGACCCCGCGGAATCCCATTGGTAGTATGTCTGCGTGTCTATGGGAGGCCGCATCAGGGTAGGTGTATATGGTCTTAACCTGAGACTTACATCGCTAGTACTTGCGACAATCGGTAAACTTTAGTTTTGGTGGTTGGGAACCTTAACCGGTTCTGTGTACACCTCTTTTGGGTTTATCGAGAATCGTAGTGTACTGGATGTGATGTCAAGATGGAAGTATCGCTTCAGACATATGGAGGTGATGATCACGCAGGACACAGAACTAGTACTCTATAAAAGGTTGCAACCGTCGGGACAATATGACAAGGTCAGGATTGTCCGATTTAAAGAGACTAGTTGCTTGATGTCCGATATATGTTTCGTACGGGGCAGACACATCTCCAGCCCCAGGCCTAGCATGTGACCATCCGATACTGGATCGATGTACGCAATACTACGGTATACTACGCCTGATACAGATCTTATATTCCTATAAGAATATTTCTGGAGAATTGGGTAGGCATGGCGCTTTGCTAGAAGCCAACCTTGTCTTGTAAATCGGTAAAGACGTAGTACAAGGTACGTACGTGTTCGGATTATCGACGACCGTATTTACTGCACATGCCAAAATATCCGAGATCTCTTGGTCGCTTCCTGAAGATTCACCTATGATATTTGATTCGGACTTAATTAATCTTGGATTAATTGCGGAGAAACTTTATCTTGGATAAAGTGCCTTATTTAGAGAGAGAGAACGATTAATTTGGAATTAATCAGTTAGATTATTATATTCGATATAATAATTGAAATTTGATTTCGACGCGAAATTAAAATTAGATTTTTAATTCGGGCATACGAGTTAATTAAGAATTAATTCGTAAGCGACGTAAATAATAATTTCGCTAGGAGCGATTATTTATTTAAATCCGATTTAATTAACGTCGCGACGCTAGCTCGGTATTTCGGAAATATCGAACCCGAACGCGTGAGTGGACGTGGGCCCACTTTCATTGGGAAACGTGTGGGGCCCACATGACACTTGTCATTATATGCATTATTTTATTGATAAGGCATTGCATGTTAATAGTGTACATAACACTCTAAGGCATTGCATGGTGATAATGTGCATTTCACTCAAAGGCTTTGCATGGAGTTTGAGTGTTTGACACTCTAAGCCATTGCATGGTTTATGTCATAGATTTATTATTAATTTAATAAATTATAACATAAATATAAATTGATTTTTGGTAATACAAAAATCAATTTTCAAGACTTTACACCAAAAATCTCTCTTCTCTCTCAAATTGCCGTGAACACCATTGACAAGGGCAAGGAAGATTTGATCTTCCATTTCTCCATTTTTGCTAGCACAAGCAAGGGATCAAAAGAGGTGATAGGGAAACCATCAAAGAGCTTGGAATACAAAAGCTTGGAGATTCAAGTCTTCTTCCTCCTCTTGGCCGAATCCTCCACCACTTGGAGCTTCTACCATTTGATCATCTACTTCATCACAAGGCATTGTAAGTATGATTCCGCCATACTTCATGTTTATATATATTCTTTATAGTATTTCACATGCTTAATCTTTGTTTGGGACATATTATAGAAACCAACAATGGTATCATTGAGCTAGGTTTAAGCATGAAATACTTTAGGTTAAAATTTGGGTAAAATTGATTGAAGCATGTTCTTGTGAAATTTGATGAATGAGTATGCTTATATGTATGTTAAATGACATTATATGAAATCAATTTTATGAAAAATGCATTGGATGATTTTTCCCCAAAATTTCAACCTTGGCCGAATGGGTGTGATAAATTGATTGAAGCATGTTCTTGTGAAATTTGATGAATAAGTATGCTTGCATGTATATAGAATGATATACATGGAATCAATTTTATGAAAAATGCATTGGATGATTTTTCCCCAATATCTTCACCTTGGCCGAATGGCATGATGAAATTGACATAAGCATGTTCTTATGAAATTTGATTAATAAGTATGCTTGCATGTGTATAACATGATGTTATATGGAATCAATTTCATGAAAAATGCATTGGATGATTTTTCCCCAAATCCATGCCTTGGCCGAATGTGTTGCTACTTGGAGTGGATTGAAATTTTGTGTTTAAGATCATTGGATGACTTAGAACGTGTACGGCACGTAGATTAGTAATTCAATCGGATTGAAAAACAAATCGACACAAAAACTCACCTTGGCCGAATGTACAAAGACATGTATAGGAGTTGATTTTTTGTTAAAATTAATGTTGGACATTTATTTTGAACAATACTTGATTAATAAATTAAATGGGTTTTTGAAATATTGGTTAATGTATTAATCTTGGTATTACACTTTAATTAATTGGACTTTAATGTTTGGAATATTAAAATTTAATTAATGGGCTTAATTGGTGCATTAGGCTTTTAATATTGTATTTGGGCATAATGGGCTTGGTTGGACCAAGTAGATTTGGGCCAAATGGATTGGATCCAATTTGGGCCTAAATCACTCCATTAAGTCCAAATATAATATAATGGGCTTTAATAATTTAATTGGGCCTTATGGGCTTGAAATTGGTTTTATGGCACTTAAGGGTGATTCCTTATTTGGGCTTGGTAATTGGGTATGACCCACATTACCAAAGCCCAAGCCTTAATAAATCAATTGAAAGCCCATTTGACTTGAATTAAATTAAACATTGGATGTTAGTTGGGCTTTGAGACCCAATAGAATTGGATTTAGAATCTAACTCTTTAAAGCACATTAAAGTGTAAACATTTAATTTGGAATTAAATAATTGAATTAGTATTGAATACGAATTAAATAAGATTTAATAAGTAGTTCGATATAATTCGCGAATTCGTACCTTGTGTACTTATTCTCAATCGAGTTGGACTCGCGCAAAATCAAACCGTTGTTTGAACATTGGATGATCACTTAAACAAAGACTAATTAATTGGATTTGATTGGTTGTAAAAGCATGTCTTGTTTGAATATATATGTATGTGATGAATGAATAGTGTATATCGGATGGATATTAGAAGGGAAAGGGTAATTTTAGAAATTATTGTAAATTTGGAATTTATAAATTGGACCTGCGTGTCCAGCCTTATCTCTTTATCTCTTTGTATTCTCTTCTCACCTAATTCCCCTCAATGTAAATGAGGTTTCTCTTATTGTATTATGTAATTAGGTAGAAGTAGAATAGTGCTAACGGGGAGAGGAAAGGGAGTGATTTGTTCTAGGAACAAGTTGTTTATATATCCATCCGCATATCACTATTACTTTACTTTACGCGCTTTATGATGTTTTAGAAGCATGCTTAAGGGTGTATGATGATGAGACCTAACAAAGATAAATTAATTGGTTGCCAATTACGCGAAAATCCCTCAAACAATATTAAGCGATTTTCCTTCCGTTGAATGATTCTTTCTCAAGATCCGAAATTGGCATTGGTTTGTTGGCCAAAGTCAAGACCTTTGTCAATTGAGGATGTGTTTGAATCATGAGAGTTTTGTTCCACATCGGTGTCCTGTCCAAGTTGTGATTTGTTGGCCAAAGTCAAGATCACTTCTGTCCATCGACATTGATTACGAAACTTTCCTTGTCAATGGGTCCCGCTTAACTGGAATCATTAGGTTTGTTGTGCCAAAGCCAAGGCTTAGTTGATTCAGAGGAAATGGTTAGGAAAATGTATTAGATACATTGACATATGTATTAGATATATATGTTTCGGACTTGGATGTCCACCTACCGGATCTAGGAATTGGATGGGATCCAATTGATCTTCGAGATCTACCTAGTTAAATATCATACAACTTGTTGGCCAAAGTCAAGGTTGTGTGTTATTTAACGGGATCCTAGCCCACTAGGAAATTAGATTTCCCGAGTTGTCTACAGAGGGTTAGAAACTTGAAGAAAATAGTGGGAGGCTATTATTGAATTTGCAATTCATTCAGATATTTAGCCTTACGCGTCTTTCAAAATTATTTCGTCAATATTTTAAATAATTAGTTGGACTAAATATTGTTATTTTACTTGTAACAGTTTGACTGTACCCATAACATCGTTGACTTTATAGTTGGACTATAGTTGTCAAGATGACTGGCAAAGGTAATATCCGCGACATAATCATGGGCGATAATGTCTTCAAAGGGACAAACTTTGCCGACTGGGAAATGAACCTCAAGATAGTGCTTGGGGCTGAGAGGATACTGTATACTATTCAGAGACCTCTCCCGCCTAAACCCACTGAGCCACTGGAGCTAGAGTTATGGAAAACTCATAGTGATGATTGTGACCAAGCTCAGTCAGTTATGCTAGCTGCAATGACTCAGCATTTCAGACGCCAGAATAGGGACTTGGATCCCTATAACATGATGGCAAGATTACGTGATCTTCACCGCACCAATAAGCGGATGAAGAGGTACGAGCTAGTAAGGAAACTCTTCCGCTCCCGGATGACAGACGGCGCATCAGTTGAAGCCCACGGGGCTCAAATGATTGCCGATATTGATGAGTTGGCCAATATGGGAATAGTCTTGGAGGCTGATCTGACTATAGATATGATCTTGCAGTCACTTCCTGATACTTGGAAACAAATCATAGTCAACTACAAGTTGATGGATACTGACGACACTCTTGGAGAGTTGTGTCTGTGCTGAAGGAGTCCGAAAAGGAACTCCTAAAGGGGAGCAAGCGCGAGGCGCATTTTGCATTGACCTCTCATGCGCCAAAGGGTGGCCCAAGGCAATTGGAGGTGCAAGGAAGAAGAAGTTCAAGAAGAAGGGTAAAGGCAAGTTGACAGTGGCTTCTAGGAAGCCAAAGGACAAATCTCGCGACATCTGCCTCAACTGCGGCAAGAGGGGTCACTGGAAACGTGACTGCCGAATGAGCATTGTGCAGAGGGAGGATATCAAGGCTGGCAAGGCCATTGCCTCTGGTATGTTTGTTATTGAGATAAATATGAATACTTCTAGTTTTAAAAATTGGATTTTTGATTCTGGTTGTGGTGCTCATATTTGTACTAATGTGCAGGATCTGCATGATAGCAGGGTGCTGGCATCAGGGGAGATGGATCTACGGGTCGGAAACGGAACACCAGTTGCTGTTTTGGCCGTAGGGACTTTTGTTTTAGTACTGCCCTCAGGGCATGAACTTAAACTTTTGAACTGTTATTTTGTGCCTAGTTTGACTAGGAATATTATATCTGTATCCTTGTTGACCCAGCAGGGTTACACTTTTGTATTCAGGAACACAGGGTGTATTTTATAAAAATGATGCAGAAATTTGCACAGCTGTTGCAAATAACGGTCTTTATATTTTGAATATAAATGAATCTCCTAAAATGACAAACAAAAGGCTCAAAAGGAGTAATCTAAAAGATGAAGCTTATATGTGGCATTGTCGTCTAGGACACATCAACAAGACTCGCATATCCACACTTTCAAAGAGTGGGTACTTGGACGAATTTGATCCCAATTCATATGAGGTCTGCGAATCTTGTCTTTTAGGCAAAATGCCTAAATCACCTTTTAGCGGTAAAGGTGAACGTGCCACAGAACTGTTAGCTCTCGTTCATATTGACGTATGCGGGCCCATGTCTAGCCAGGCTAGAGGTGGATTTCACTACTTCGTAACCTTTACAGATGATGCATCTCGTTACGGTTATGTGTATCTTATGAGACACAAGTCGGAAACTTTTGAGAAATTCAAAGAGTTTCGACACGAAGTGGAGAAACAAACAGGGATGAGTATCAAGACATTACGGTCAGACCGTGGTGGCGAATACTTAAGTTATGAGTTTCAAGATTACTTGAAAGAATATGGTATTCTTTCACAGTGGACTCCTCCTGGAACACCACAATTAAACGGTGTGTCCGAACGGAGAGAAACCGCACCTTGTTGGACATGGTGAGGTCAATGATGAGTCGCACTGAGCTACCAATATCCTTCTGGGGATACGCATTAAACAGTGCTATACTTATTTTGAATAAGGTACCGTCGAAGTCTGTTGAACAGACCCCATATGAGATATGGACAGGAAGGAAACCAGGTTTCTCTTTCCTAAAGATTGGGGGATGCGGGCATATGTTAAACGTTTGGAAGGCACCAAACTTGAACCCAAATCTGATAAATGCCTTTTCGTTGGATATCCTAGGGAAACCAAAGGATATTACTTCTATTACCCACAAGAGAACAGAGTATTTGTTGCTCTACATGCGGTTTTCCTTGAGAAGGAATTCCTAAATGCAGTGGATAAATGGCAGTGGAGTAAAGGAGGAGAAAGTAGACTCGATGAAGATCGTAGTGATACTGTTCCTGGCAATGAATCAACGACGGAACAAGAACAGACCATCCGGGATGAGTCTGTACCACAAACTTCACATACACAAGGACCGCGTAGGTCGGAGAGAGTCAGAACAGTACCTGAGAGGTATGGGTTCCTGATCTCACCTCATATAGATATTAATCTTATTGAGGATAATGAGCCGGCTACGTATGAGGAAGCGATACAAAATATCGATTCCGCTTTATGGCAAGAAGCCATGAAGTCCGAGATGGATTCCATGTACGCCAACCAAGTTTGGACACTGGTTGATGCACCAGAAGGCGTAAAGCCTATTGGATGCAGATGGATCTTCAAGAAGAAGACCGACATGGATGGCAACGTACAAACGTACAAGGCTAGGCTTGTAGCGAAGGGGTATCGTCAACAATATGGTATTGATTATGACGAAACCTTCTCACCCGTTGCCATGATTAAATCCATTCGGATAATGCTTGCAATAGCTGCATATTTCGACTTCGAGATATGGCAAATGGACGTTAAAACCGCTTTCCTTAACGGAAACCTTTTGGAGGATGTTTATATGCAACAGCCTGACGGTTTTATCGTACCTAGACTTGCAAACAAGGTTTGCAAGTTAAATCGATCCATTTATGGATTAGCAAGCATCACGGTCATGGAATCAGCGTTTTGATGAGATCATAAAGGAATATGATTTCGTGCAAAACGCAGATGACCCTTGTGTGTATACAAGAAGGTTAGTGGGAGAGCACTTACTTTTATGTCCTTTATGTCGACGACGTATTGCTTATAGGCAATGACATTCCCATGCTAACGTCGGTGAAAGCTTGGCTTTCATTAAAATTCTCCATGAAAGATCTGGGAGAAGCAGCCTTTATTCTTGGAATAAAGATCTACAGGGATAGATCTAGAAAGCTGCTTGGACTCTCCCAGAGTACATACATTGATAAAGTGTTGAAGAGATTCAACATGGAACAATCCAATAGGGGATTGGTTCCAATGGTACGTGGTACCTCTCTGTCTAAGGACATGGGTCCTAAGACTCAGAAGAGAGAGACCACATGAGTCGGATACCGTTCGCCTCGGCAGTCGGATCGATCATGTATGCCATGATATGTACACGACCTGATGTCTCATATGCTTTGAGCATGTGCAGTCGCTATCAGGCCGATCCAGGTGAAGGTCACTGGATAGCAGTTAAGAATATCCTTAAGTATCTTAAACGAACTAAGGATGCTTTCTTAATTTATGGAGGTGGAGAACTTGCGGTATCTGGGTATACCGATGCAAGTTTCCAAACTGACAAGGATGACTACAAGTCGCAATCCGGGTACATTTTTGCTTGAATAACGGAGCAGTGAGCTGGAAATCTTCCAAGCAAGATACTGTTGCCGATTCAACAACAGAACGCGGAGTACATCGCTGCATCTGAAGCAGCAAAGGAGGCAGTTTGGATCCGAAAGTTCCTAATCGGATTAGGAGTAGTTCCGTTAGCAGCTGAGCCCGTTCCATTGTATTGTGACAATAACGGGGCTATAGCACAGGCTAAGGAACCAAGGTCTCATCAACGGTCCAGCATGTTCTTCGACGTTATCATCTGATTCGGGAGATTATACATCGTGGCGATGTAAAAGTCGAGAAGGTCACATCAGATGACAACATTGCAGATCCGCTGACGAAAGCTGTTCTACAGCAAGTTTTTGAATGACACATACATAGTTCGGGTATTAGATGCTTGAGTGACTGGCTATAGGCCAAGTGGGAGATTGTTAGACATTATGTCCCATAGCGTCACTGTTTGTAAATGATATTGTATTATTGTACAAAATTAACTATGTGATAATGAAATTGCCTTTTGCCGTTTTGTAAAAATATTTACTTTGACTTATAAATGGCGAAAGTCCATATGATTAGTACCTGGACGATGAGAATGCTGAGATGAGACAGTATCAGTCCCCAAAGGTTTAATCATTAAATATCCCTAGTCGTGGTATTATCGAGACTGGACATCGATAATGCGGAATAGACTAGTATTGCGCTTGTGCACGTTGTGAGGGCACGACAGCATAGTTCTCATATATTTAAGTATTGGATACTTATGCAAGTGCGATAGGAGGTTGTGTTTTACCGATGGTACGGAAAACAGCTTCGCTCTGGATAGACCCCGCGGAATCCCATTGGTAGTATGTCTGCGTGTCTATGGGAGGCCGCATCAGGGTAGGTGTATATGGTCTTAACCTGAGACTTACATCGCTAGTACTTGCGACAATCGGTAAACTTTAGTTTTGGTGGTTGGGAACCTTAACCGGTTCTGTGTACACCTCTTTTGGGTTTATCGAGAATCGTAGTGTACTGGATGTGATGTCAAGATGGAAGTATCGCTTCAGACATATGGAGGTGATGATCACGCAGGACACAGAACTAGTACTCTATAAAAGGTTGCAACCGTCGGGACAATATGACAAGGTCAGGATTGTCCGATTTAAAGAGACTAGTTGCTTGATGTCCGATATATGTTTCGTACGGGGCAGACACATCTCCAGCCCCAGGCCTAGCATGTGACCATCCGATACTGGATCGATGTACGCAATACTACGGTATACTACGCCTGATACAGATCTTATATTCCTATAAGAATATTTCTGGAGAATTGGGTAGGCATGGCGCTTTGCTAGAAGCCAACCTTGTCTTGTAAATCGGTAAAGACGTAGTACAAGGTACGTACGTGTTCGGATTATCCGACGACCGTATTTACTGCCAAAATATCCGGAGATCTCTTGGGTCGCTTCCTGAAGATTCACCTATGATATTTGATTCGGACTTAATTAATCTTGGATTAATTGCGGAGAAACTTTATCTTGGATAAAGTGCCTTATTTAGAGAGAGAGAACGATTAATTTGGAATTAATCAGTTAGATTATTATATTCGATATAATAATTGAAATTTGATTTCGACGCGAAATTAAAATTAGATTTTTAATTCGGGCATACGAGTTAATTAAGAATTAATTCGTAAGCGACGTAAATAATAATTTCGCTAGGAGCGATTATTATATTAAATCCGATTTAATTAACGTCGCGACGCTAGCTCGGTATTTCGAAAATATCGAACCCGAACGCGTGAGTGGACGTGGGCCCACTTTCATTGGGAAACGTGTGGGGCCCACATGACACTTGTCATTATATGCATTATTTTATTGATAAGGCATTGCATGTTAATAGTGTACATAACACTCTAAGGCATTGCATGGTGATAATGTGCATTTCACTCAAAGGCTTTGCATGGAGTTTGAGTGTTTGACACTCTAAGCCATTGCATGGTTTATGTCATAGATTTATTATTAATTTAATAAATTATAACATAAATATAAATTGATTTTTGGTAATACAAAAATCAATTTTCAAGACTTTACACCAAAAATCTCTCTTCTCTCTCAAATTGCCGTGAACACCATTGACAATGGCAAGGAAGATTTGATCTTCCATTTCTCCATTTTTGCTAGCACAAGCAAGGGATCAAAAGAGGTGATAGGGAAACCATCAAAGAGCTTGGAATACAAAAGCTTGGAGATTCAAGTCTTCTTCCTCCTCTTGGCCGAATCCTCCACCACTTGGAGCTTCTACCATTTGATCATCTACTTCATCACAAGGCATTGTAAGTATGATTCCGCCATACTTCATGTTTATATATATTCTTTATAGTATTTCACATGCTTAATCTTTGTTTGGGACATATTATAGAAACCAACACTTATGACTCAGAAAAGTCAAACCATTGTCAATAGTACGATTTAGGGACAAATTGTTATTGGTTAGTTTCGTAAAGTCTAGTCCTGCTAATACGGTTTAAGCCCTTTGGGTCTATACTTTACAATGTGAGGAAAATTTTAGACTTAAATTATTATTGAGGATTTTAGCAAGTTTAAGTGAATAACTGTCAAATAGATTCCTTCATTGAAAATTCCCCGGAGGGAGGGTGGAGCGAACTCTCTTAAATATCCTTACCTCTTAGGCTTTTATTGCCTTGGTGACAGGAATAAACAATAGATCCTCCAAATTAGTCTAACACTTTAAATATGCTTTAAGGTAAGCTTTGAGTAAATGATTATCTAGATGTCGTCACAGCTTTTCCTTTTGGCTATAAAAAGGTAGTGAGTGAAGGAAGACACCAAATCATTATCTAACTATAGTAATACCTTTGGTTAAATTAACTTTAGTTTGGAAAGTTTTATTAACGCCTTGGTCCCACCCCACTTGTATCTTTTATAATGTCTTTTATTATAAACAAGTGTTTTATATTTATTAGCCTTAAAGGTAATAAATCTCTAAGTTCATCATGGAATAATTACTTAGCTAATGGATAAGTAATACACTCTATATTTCCTTAGAAAGTCTCTAGATGCTTGCACCCTAAAATAATCATGCCAATTCTAATCATACATATAATCATCAAGCATATGAGTTTTAATATGTTGGAATTATTTTAGGCATTAAATAACTTTGATTAATATTTAAATATGATATTGCATTTTATTTTAATCAAATATTTTTACTATTCATATTTTTTTACAGATGCGTGAACTTTAAATGCAATTTCACAATTCAAATCTTAACCAAATATAGGCACTGCATTTTTGCATGTAAGTCCCTATGATGAGTCTCATTTAGAGGCACTACCTTTTAAGTCGCGGAAGTCACTGGAAACTGACGTCGGAAGGGAAAAGTCAGAAATCAGTATTTTGTTGGATTCAATTCACATGTTCACTGCTTTAGCGTTCATGCTGCGTTCGTGAGCACGTTCGAACGTCAAGCAGATTACGGGCATTCGTGTAGCGTTCGAATAGGCATTCGAACGGTGTCGGTACTTCTGGTTTTGCTGCTAGCCTCACGCCCAAGCCCAATTAGCCCACCAAAACCCATCCAAAAAAATAATTAAAATATTTAAAATACATGTCACAAATTAAATTAAATAAATCAAATCAAATCTCTTCCTTAATCAAACACCAATTAAGATATTCACTCCCTAAATTAAACACATCTTTTCCTTTCATAAACCAATCAAAACACTTCCCTTTTTTTGAGGATTCCCTTCCTTACCCAGAAACCCTAGAAACCATTATAAAAAGAAGCCTAAACCAACCTTTCACACCCTAGCTCGTTCACACAAAAACACAAAGAAGAAAACCACTCACGCATAAGCCTTTAGAACTCACATACTGCCCTCAACGCCTCACTCAAGCCAACTCATCAATCCACACATCAACAACACTCAAATCTCTCACGAAAACACACACCAAACCATAGCTTAAACAACAGAAAATCACAGCCCAAAATAGTCCCTACAGTGACCGCAAAACAACAGCCCCAATACCCCTTAAAGAACGCCAAAATAGTCCCTTAATACAGTGAAAACAGTGACCAGAAAATACAGCAAAAATAGCAGCAAAACAGAGTAAAAAACATCAGCAAAACAGAGGAAACGACAACTCAAAATGGTGAAGCAGCGAACGAAAGCAGTGGACCAGTGAACTGGAGGAGTTGCGAAGCATCAACCCTTCTGACGGCCGTGTAACGCACTTTCGAGAGACGACCTAAGAGGTTAGACCCGAGGGCACCCTTCTTATTTATTCTCATCTTTTTTGTTGTTTATTAGAATTCCTTCGCATGAGAGTCGTTTGTTGATATATGTTGTGGTCCTTGAATGAATGGAATATGTGTTCTCTCTTGTGGTATATCGGATGGAAACCCGGACGTAAATTCCATAGCCGAATCCAAATGGACGGTATTGCAGTTTGCACTCGGGATACAATGCCACGTACTACTTGAGAGATTCACACATTTCGTTTCATCCAACCTTGTATTCGAGCATGATAGGGTTGCTAGTATGTTATTTATTTTCTAACCATGATTTAGTCGTTAGTATGTTATTACCGTTTGCATATCATTGCTTTATTTACAAATGCATTGCATTATTGTGCGCATGGGCTAACTAGGGTGGATTAAAGGTCCTTTATTCGAGGGAAATGCCTAAAGGCTATCTTTTCCATGATGTTTTGCCGCGCCGGACGAAGTATGTTTGATTGAATGTGAGATATGTTTAATCGAGCATACGAGGTCCTATATTATTGTTGTCTTTATATGCATTGTAATATAATCCGCATGGGCTAACTAGGGTGGATTAAAGGTCCTCTATTCGAGGGAAATGCCTAAAGGCTACCTTTTCTACGATGTTTTGCCGCGCCAGAAGAAGTATATTTGATTGAATGTGAGATATGTTTAATCGAGCATACGAGGTCCTATATTATTGTTGTCTTTATATGCATTGTAATATAATACGCATGGGCTAACTAGGGTGGATTAAAGGTCCTCTATTCAAGGGAAATGCATGTAGGCTACCTTTACCACGATATTTTGCCGCGCCTTTTATTATGTCATTTACCCTTTGCATATCATTGCTTTATTTACGCATGCATTTCATTCTTATGCGTATGAGCTAACTAGGGTGGATTAAAGGTCCTTTATTCGAGGGAAATGCCTAAAGGCTGCCTTTTCCATGATGTTTTTCTGCGTCGGATGAGGTGCACCCGATTGAATGTGAAATTTGTTCCATTGGGCGCACGAGGTCCTGCATTGTGTATTTTTTCATCCATATATGTGTGCCTGTCATTTCAGATGCTATTTTGGCAATCTCGTTCAAACACGTTTACGAACGCTACACGAACGTATGCATTTTGTCTTATTTCCGTTCGAACGCGCCACAGAACGCTACTCGAACGCTTGCATTCTGTTTACCGTTCGAACGCGTTTATGAACGCTACTCGAACGTGTGTGCATTTTATTGTATCATCATCATATTTCATCCCGTTCGAATGTGTTATCAAACGCTATACGAATGCGGACATTCTGTTTATCGTTCAAACGCGTTATCAAACGCTACTCGAATGCTTGCATTCTATTTACCGTTCGAATGCGTTTACAAATGCTACACGAACGCGCACACACTGGACAGATTCCTTCATCATGTTTCATGCATGTTTGTTCCCCTAGTCATTCTCTTCCCCATCATATGTTTAGTTAACTCTCTTCAATATTTATGCCTTTACCGTTATTGTCCATTTATATTTTCCGCATTTATTCGATATGCTCATGAGATTGTGTGCTCTCTTTTATCATCAATGCCTTTATAGTTGTTATTAGTTACATTATTGCACTTTATTGCATAATACGTTCATGAACTATGTATTTTGCCTTCATTTCTTTCATGTACGATTATGGGTGTGCAAACTTGCATGTTGCTTAAATTATCTAGAAACATATGTTGCATGAGATTTGGTTGTACTATTCCATAAATCCTTTCATTACAAGTGGCATAAGTAAGGGACCATTCCGAACCCAATGGTTTGAGGTCTTCCCTTGCGAGGGGTGAGTGCGGCCTTAAATCATTTTCACAGTTCATACCTGGTGGTGACTCCATTTTTATTTCTCTGGTTTAGTTCCCCCGTGGGCTATTTCGTACTCCCGACCGGGCCGCGAGCCCGGGACAACATCGCCGATTTCTGTGTCTTACAATCTGGCGACTCCACTGGGGATAGAGAATCGGCCCCGAAATAATGTCTTGTAATGATTGTGATTTGTGATTTAGTTAACCGTGTCTACCGTGGGTTAAAGGGGTTTAATCAAAGGCATTTTTAAGGCTAGGTGATGGTTTAGTGTCTTCCTTCATTCACTACCTTTCTATAAGGAAAAGCTGCGAAGGCACCTAGATAATCATTACCCATAGCTCGTTGTGACAGACTAATTTGGAGGACTTGTTGTTTATTCATGTCACCGAGTCGATAAGAGCCTAAGAGGCTTGGGTTTCTAAGAGAGTTTGCTCCGCCCTCCCTCTGGGGAATCTTCAATAGGAAATCCATTTGACAGTCAGTCACGCACCATAACTCATTGGCACGTACCGTAAGTTATAAAAAAGGTGCGCTCACTTGGTCATTCGAACCCTTGAGTGAGGAGACCTAGTTATGGGCAATCCTTCGCCAACGAGAGCCTTTGTCTACACTCCTGCAAACCCACACGTAGACTATAATTGTATGACCAATATAGACTATTTCCTTGTGCTTGTGTTTAGGGACCATCATCATTTGGATTCAGTTGGACATCTTGTCAGAAATGTGAACTTGTTGGGCCATTTAAACTTGGATGAGTTCGTATCTTATGAAATTTGGGATAAAAGTTTCTAAAATGTCGATGAGCCACTCTGTTGAAACTGTTTCTTTATGCTTATGCTTAGGACCATCATCATTTAGATTCAGTTGGACTTCTTGTCAGAAATGCGAACTTGTTGGGCCATTTAAACTGGGATGAGTTCGTATCTTATGACAACTGGGCTAAGAGTTTCTAAAATGCCGATGGGCCATCCTGTGTTTGGGCCCCTTATCATTTGAAGTTGTTTAGCCATGTTATCGCAAAAGTGTAAACCTGTTGGGCCTTTTCAACTGGGACAAGTTTGCACCGCGCAATAGTATGATTGAATGCTTTAAAATGATAATGGGCCGACTTATATATTCCATACATCGCACGTATCTCATGCATCTCATGCAAACATGCATCATGTTAACCTCTGTGTCTAAAAGCCATCATAGATTCCCGTTGGGTTAGGGAAGAAGGAAGCCTCACCAAGAGGCCGATAGCAAATATGAGCGAATCAGAGAATGATGTATCTCGTATGGATCAGTTGGAAGCTAATCTCACTAAGGTTACCGAGTAACTGCAAGCTTTGACCGCTGCCATGACTAATAAGGCTGCACCCCGCGCTGCGGGAGGTTCTAAGAATGAGAGGCGTGAAGAGCCTCCGAACAGATTGAGTGATGATATCCCTGTATTTGATGATGATATGGCTGAGTATGCCGCGGGAAGAATAGCCGGATCACAGGCCGAACTACAGAAGCTCCGAGATTAGGTGGAGTCAATTACCCATAAGCTAAAGGGTAAGCATGAGGACTTATTGGACTATGAGGCAATGACTTTTGAGGAGCAGCTGACGGCTCAGTTTAAAATGCTGGACATAGCTAAATTCAATGGGAACGGGGATCTGAGGGTCCATCTACGACAATATGTTTATGTGATGAGTTCAGTGGGCTTGTCGCAGCGCCAAGTTCATAAGATGTTTGGAATGTCGCTCGAGGGGGCACTCGTAATATGGTACCATAGCCTTGAAAGAAAGGTTAAGGAAGATTGGAGGGAATTGGCAGAACCCTTTCTGAAATAGTATGTCACAGACTTGGAGATAGACTTGTCGATTCGTGACTTGGAGAATACCAAGAAAAAATCGGAGGAAAGTTTCAAAGACTATGTGGATCGCTAGAGAAGCCAGCTTTTGAAAATGTAGACTCGGCCCTCGGAGAAGGACCAGATCAAAATGATCATCAAGGGCACCAAGCCCTCCATTTATGGTAAGCTGAGGAGGATGACTTTGATGATTGCTGATTTTCGACAGTTGAGGGAGACTGTTATGGATATTGAGGAGGAAGAAGCTGAGAATAAAAAGTTCTATGGCCAGAATAGAAGGACTTTTGGGGGGCATTCTGAGACCAAGCCCGCTACTACCAAGGTTACTGCCATCAGAAATAGGCGATTCTCCAACCTTGATAAGCCTCTATCAAAGGTGTTTGAAAAGTTGAAGATGCAAGGACTCCTGAAACCCTTAGAACCTAAACCACTTCCAAACCCCGTGCCACACTACCTTGACTTGAACTTATATTGTTACTTCCATCAACAAAAGGGTCACGAAACTGACAACTGCCCCTGCCTTAGGCATGAGATCCAAGACCTCATTGACAATCACAAAATACCCGACCCATAAAAAGAACAGCCTAACACATAGCGTAACCCACTGCCCAACTACCACTCTGTTCCACCACCCACCTACATGATCAACTCCGGCTTGCCTGAAACCTTTGTCCTTCAAACCCTCAACCACCAAGCTTCTTACATGGGGATAAGAGATGACAACGGTGAAGAACCCTAGGTCGAGGAAGAAGGCAGTACTGCGAATGATGAAGTTGTTCCTCCTAGTTAATTTGATCCTGCATTTTTAATAAAGACATTGATTCTGTCTATTTGTTCGAACCTTTTCTTAATGATAATAAAGACGTTCATTTCGCTTACTTGCCTGAGTCTCTTCATTTCAACCTGCAACATGAGTATATTTGACAAAAGCATTCAACCCTGGTACTATGATACTCAACGATGTTTAGAAACACGGTGAATCCTCGGAAGAAGCAACCAGAAAAGATATGATACCCATTCAGAAATTAGGAAATGGGGCAATGAGACTGTCAGATGTAGGAGGGAATGAGTTCACCGAGCCGATCAATGTAGACAGATTGAAACAGTACTTTGCTTGAGGAAGGGAAGACCGAGCAGTCACCAAGAGAATTGGCGGAAGACCTAACCCAACGGAATATGAAATTCATCCATGCATGCATGCATACACGTAACGAACTTGCATTCTTTTTTGTGTATTGTTTCATTTTGTATTCACAGGTTTCAAAGAAGAAAAAGAGAAAGCGGCAAAAATAAGCCAACCAGAAGCAGTATCAACAGTTTTCAGAAATGGATCTCTAGGGTTGAGGCCCACATCAGCAACGATATCAATTTTGGGGATGAGTCCCAAGGGCGAGGCCCACATCAGCCTCAATATCAGTCTTATCGGGTATGGAACTATGGGGGCGAGGCCCATAATAGCATCAGCATCAGCCTTGCCAGGTATGGCACTCTAGGGGCGAGGCCCACAATAACATCGGTATCAGCCTTGCCGGGTATGTTACTCTGGGGGCGAGGCCTACAATAGCATCAGTATCAGTCTTGCCGGTTATGGCACTTTTGGGGTGAGTCCCACAATAACATCAGTATCAGTTTAGGGGCGAGGCCCACATCAGTATCAGCTTGGGGCGAGGCCCACATCAGTATCAGTTTGGGGGTGAGGCCCACATCAGCATCAATAACAGTTTTGGGGATGAGTCCCGGGGGCGAGGCCCACATCAGCATCAGTATCAGTTTTGGGGATGAGTCCCAGGGTTGAAGACCGCGTTGTCAACATCAGTTTTGGGGATGAGTCCTGAGGGCGAGGCCCACATTAGTATCAGTTTTGGGGTTGAGTCCCGGTGGTCGAGGCCCATCTCAGCAGAGTTTTGGAATGAATCCTAGGGCCGAGGCCTATATCATCGGAATTTTGGAATGAATCCCAGGGTCGAGGCCCACATCATCAGATTTTTTGAATGAATCCGGGAATGAATCCTAGGGTCGAGGCCCACATCATCGAAGTTTGGAATGAATCCGGGAATGAATCCTAGGTTCGAGCCTATATCATTAGAGTTTTGGAATGAATCATAGGGTCGAGGCCCATATCAGCAGAGTTTTGGAATGAATCCATGAATGAATCCTAGGGCCGAGGCCCACATCGTCGGAAGTTTGGAATGAATCCTAGGGTCGAGGCCCATATCATCAGAGTTTTGGAATGAATCCGGGAATGAATCCTAGGGTCGAGGCCCATATCATCAGAGTTTTGGAATGAATCCTAGGGTCGAGGCCCACATCATCAGAGTTTTGGAAGGAATCCAGGAATGAATCCCAAGGCCGAGGCCCACATCATCAGAGTTTTGGAATGAATCCGGGAATGAATCATAGGGTCGAGGCCCATATCGTCGAAGTTTGGAATGAATCCGGGAATGATCCTAGGGTCGAGGCCCATATCATCAGAGTTTTGGAATGAATCCGGGAATGAATCCTAGGGTCGAGGCCCACATCATTAGAGTTTTGGAAGAAATCCAGGAATGAATCCCAGGGCCGAGGCCCACATCATTAGAGTTTTGGAATGAATTCTAGGGTCGAGGCCCACATCATCGGAGTTTTGGAATGAATCCGGGAATGAATCCCAGGGTCGAGACCCACATCGTCAGAGTTTTGGAATGAATCCAGGAATGACTCCCAGGGTCGAGGCCCATGTCGTCAGAGTTTTGGAATGAATCCAGGAATGAATCCTAGGGTCGAGGCCCACTTCCTCAGCAGTTTTGGGAATGAATCCCAGGGTCGAGGCCCACTTTATCAACTCTGTTCGAGAATGGACCACTTCTCATCAACTCAATTCAAAGCAACAGGAAAGTCAGGCAGCAGCTGGCGAGCCAGGTAAGTAAAAATGCATTGCACAACTTTGATAGGATTGTCATTGTCACACACTGCACAAGTCCCATCAAAGTGGGGGCGACTGTAGGCACTGTATTTTTGCATGTAAGTCCCTATGATGAGTCTCATTTAGAGGCACTACCTTTTAAGTCGCGGAAGTCGCGGGAAACGGACGTCGGAAGGGAAAAGTTAGAAATTAGTATTTTGCTGGATTCAATTCACATGTTCACTACTTTCACGTTCGTGCTGCGTTCGTGAGCACGTTCGTACATCAAGCAGATTACGGGCGTTCGTGTAGCGTTCGAATAGGCATTCGAACGGTGTCGGTACTTCTGGTTTTGCTGCTAGCCTCACGCCCAAGCCCAATTAGCCCACCAAAACCTATCCAAAAAAATAATTAAAATATTTAAAATACATGTCACAAATTAAATTAAATAAATCAAATCAAATCTCTTCCCTAATCAAACACCAATTAAGATATTCACTCCCTAAATTAAACACATCTTTTCCTTTCATAAACCAATCAAAACACTTCACTTTTTTTGAGGATTCCCTTCCTTACCCAGAAACCCTAGAAACCATTATAAAAAGAAGCCTAAACCAACCTTTCACACCCTAGCTCATTCACACAAAAACACAAAGAAGAAAACCACTCACGCATAAGCCTCTAGAACTCACATACTGCCCTCAACGCCTCACTCAAGCCAACTCATTAATCCACACATCAACAACACTCAAATCTCTCACGAAAACACACACCCAAACCATAGCTTAAACCACCAAAAATCACAACCCAAAATAGTCCATGCAGTGATCGCAAAACAGCAGCCCCAATACCCCTTAAAGAACGCCAAAACAGTCCATTAATATAGTGAAAACAGTGACCAGAAAATACAGCAAAAATAGCAGCAAAACAGAGTAAAAAATAGCAGCAAAATAGAGGAAACGACAACTCAAAACAGCGAAGCAGCGAACGAAAATAGTGGACTAGTGAACCGGAGGAGTTGCGGAGCATCAACCCTTCTGACAGCCGTGTAACGCACTTTCGAGAGACGACCTAAGAGGTTAGACCTGAGGGCACCCTTCTTATTTATTCTCATCTTTTTTGTTGTTTATTAGAATTCCTTCGCATGAGAGTCGTTTTTTGATACATGTTGTGGTCCTTGAATGAATGGAATATGTGTTCTCTCTTGTGGTATATCGGATGGAAACCCGGACGTAAATTCCGTAGCCGAATCCGAATGGACGGTATTGTGGTTTGCACTCGGGATACAATGCCACGTACCACTTGAGAGGTTCACACATTTCATTTCATCCAACCTTGTATTCGAGCATGATTGGGTTGCTAGTATGTTATTTATTTTCTAAGCATGATTTAGTCGTTAGTATGTTATTACCCTTTGCATATCATTGCTTTATTTACGCATGCTTTGCATTCTTGTGCGCATGGGCTAACTAGGGTGGATTAAAGGTCATCTATTTGAGGGAAATGCCTAAAGGCTACCTTTTCAACGATGTTTTGCCGCGCCGGACGAAGTATGTTTGATTGAATGTGAGATATGTTTAATCGAGCATACGAGGTCCTATATTATTGTTGTCTTTATATGCATTGTAATATAATGCGCATGGGCTAACTAGGGTGGATTAAAGGTCCCCTATTCGAGGGAAATGCCTAAAGGCTACCTATTCCACGATATTTTGCCGCGCCGGACGAAGTATGTTTGATTGAATGTGAGATATGTTTAATCGAACATACAAGGTCTTATATTATTGTTGTCTTTATATGCATTGTAATATAATGCGCATGGGCTAACTAGGGTGGATTAAAGGTCCTCTATTCGAGGGAAATACCTGAAGGCTACCTTTACCACGATGTTTTGCCGCTCCTTTTATTATGTCATTTACCCTTTGCATATCATTGCTTTATTTATGTATGCATTGCATTCTTGTTCGCATGGGCTAACTAGGGTGAATTAAAGGTCCTCTATTAGAGGGAAATGCCTAAAGGCTACCTTTTCCACGATGTTTTACCACGCCGGACGAGGTGCACCCGATTGAATGTGAAATGTATTCCATCGGGCGTACGAGGTCCTACATTGTGTATTTATTCATCCATATATGTGTTTGTGTCATTTCAGATGCCATTTTGGCAATCTCGTTCGAACGCGTTTACAAACGTTACACGAACGTATGCATTCTATCTTATTTTCGTTCGAACGCGCCTCAGAACGCTACTCGAACGCTTGCATTCTTTTTACCATTCAAACGCATTTACGAACGCTACTCGAACGCCATGCATTTTATTATATCATGCATCAGGTCTCATCCCGTTCGAACGCGTTATCAAATGCTATACGAACGCGGACATTATGTTTATCGTTCGAACACGTTATCAAACGCTACTCGAACGCTTGCATTCTGTTTACCATTCGAACGCGTTTACGAACGCTACACGAACGCGCACACACTGGATAGATTCCTTCATTATGTTTCATGCATGTTTGTTCCCCTAGTCATTCCCTTCCCCATCATATGTTTAGTTAGCTCTCTTCAATATTTATGCCTTTACCGTTATTGTTCATTTATACTTTCCTCATTTATTCGATATGCTCATGAGATTGTGTGCTCGCTTTTATCATTAATGCCTTTATAGTTTTTATTAGTTACATTATTGCACTTTATTGCTTAATACGTTCATAAACTATGTATTTTGCCTTCATTTCTTTCATGTACGATTATGGGTGTGCAAACTTGCATGTTGCTTAAATTATCTGGAAACATATGTTGCATGAGATTTGGTTGTACTATTGCATAAATCCTTTCATTACAAGTGGCATAAGTAAGGGACCATTCCGAACCCAATGGTTTGAGGTCTTCCCTTGCGAGGGGTGAGTGCGGCCTTAAATCATTTTCCCGGTTCACACCAGGTGGCGACTCCATTTTTATTTCTACGGTTTAGTTCCCTCGTGGGCTATTTCGTACTCCCGACAGGGCCGCGAGCCCGGGACAGCATCGCTGATTTCTGTGTCCTACACCAAATCATGAAAATCTTGTTCCTAAAAGTAAGTTCAGGGTGTTTGCTTTCCAACGAGCTTTTACACACCCATTTTCGAGTTCAAATGAGAGAGAACTAATCAAAACACAAACGGCGCGCTGATACCACTGTTGGGAAGCGGCCGCGAGTGCGCAGAGGAAAATTAAAAATTATGATGTCGTTATCCCTTTGCCCAATACCCATTTGTTTTGATTATTCTACAAGCCTAGGCATGTTACTATATATTCTAAGCATAAAAAATCATAAAACATGCAAAGAACATAAACCTAAACGTGCTAACTATCATAAGAACTCTAATTAAAATAAAGAAAGAAAAAGACTTACTTGAACCGAAGACTCCTCCAGTCCTCCCTCCAATCTAAAGGCTTTTCTCGAAATTAGTAAGTTCTTCCACGTTCCAAAGAGCCACCCAAGTGTGTGGCCTCCAAAGGTGCACAAACTAAAGCCAAAACTCAACGGCAAGAATACGCCTTGAGTGCACGGGTATTTTGCCCTTGGTGCTAGCCTAGGCAAATACCTCAAAACTTTTAACTTGAGATTCCTCTAGTCAATTAGACTTAAGGATCCTCCAAATCAGTGGCTTACTCTTAAACTTTAGAGTTTCTCACTTATATAAACCCAAGATATGAAAGGTTTTGGTGTAAAAATTTATAAAGAATTCTTTGGGTTTATTAGGTGCTCCAAAGACAACAAAATTAATTAAGAATCTGAAGTGGGATAAATGCTAATTAAATATTAGCTATTGGAACTTAATATAGTGGTTTAATGAGATTATAATACCCTAATAAGAGTTTGGGCCGAATTGGAATTCAAAACAAATAAAATAAATTTACTATTCATGTTTTTTTTCTTATTCATTTTTCCAATTCCCAAAGTGCCCTTATCGTCATTCACCAATCCCTAAGCCACTTTGAACCTCATAAATGATATGTTCGATAATTAAACACATAGAACCATTTATGAACAATTCCTACAACAATCATATATACTGTTAAATTTGTATTGTGCACTGTTAACCATTGATTTCGACTTTATTGTGTGTGACCTTTTGGGTTCCCCTCAAGTTGGACATGAAATGAATCGTGATAATTTAATCGAACATAAATTATCCTCCAATCAGATGGTCGTTCGATTTCAATGACCAAGGTTGACATCTAGCAACATGCCAAGGCCCCCAAATGAGAAAGAAAGATATATACCCATTCTGTATGCGATTTACATATGATACGGCCCCTCCCTCACTGTATCCCCACCGTTTGACCTAGGGTATGGAAAGTGTCTACCCATATAGTCAAAGGTATGATGTTGATAGTGTCATGAATCGTGCTAACCCAAGAATCTCACACGATTCTTCCGCTGCGGCCACAGTCTCAAGCATTGATCACACAAATCAACCTGCGAACTGGAATACTACTCTTATAAGAAAATATTATCTGAGAGACTGGCGATTCTCTGTTGTATCTTTACAAACTTCATGTGTTTCAACAAATGACCCAATCATACCCTTATGATCGGATCTTTTGAACCGGGGAAGGAGAATGTCAAATTCATTTGATCCACACATGATATTGTAAAGACCTCAAGTCTAAGGACTAGTCATATAATCGATACATGAAAGTTCTCACAGACACATGGGATAAACACTCCATGTGAAAAATTTCGGCGGTAAGTTCTGATGGACACGAGAAACTCATGCATCCATGTGATACACCAAGCGGACGGATCTCCGCTAGTAGCCTATGAGACCGGATACCCCACTTAAGGGCGGATCATATCATCATGCTAGTCTCTCCACTTTGTGAACGCCCAGATTATTCATAAAACTATAACTAGGAAGGTTTGAGAGTAATGATTCTCATAAGGCGTGGAAGCCATCATCTTATTACTCCAAGGGCTTTATTACAGTGTTTGATGATTCATATAATTTATGTAAGACACGTATAATAAAGATTGTCATTTTATTAATTAATGAAAATATTGCAAATACATGTACATATAGCCCATCCACAAGTTGGGTATAAGGCATATCCCTAACACTAGCTTTTCTCATTAATACGAGCACCATGGGTTTTAGCTGTATTGAGATGAGACATCATCCTTTGGACATGCTCTCGGACTGATGTTCATTCCTTCATCTTAGCGGTTAACAATAAGATGATAGCCTCATGTTGTTGCCGCTCTGAAGGTTGCCCAAACATGTCTTGTAATGAATGCATTATTAAATATGCTTTAGCCATAGGCTCATGCTTTACAGCTAGGATCTCAAACATCCCTGCTATCAACTAGGAGCAGGTTTTCTCATCGGTTGTAACCCAATTATTATAGGCATCACGTACAACTTTGCCAGTATCTGGGGATGGCTCAGGAGGACATTCCTCCGTCAAGATAAATTTAAGGTCTTCACAGACCAATACACCATTCATGTTAATTTTCTATTTTACATAATTTTCCCCGGTTAATTTGTCTTGTGAGAGAATTGTGATTATTTGGGATATCATGACTGAAATAAATAAACAAACATGCATTCAACATCCATTCATCGCATATTAAAATCATCAATCATTTAGGCATAAAATGAAATATGATGCATGATCCATGTATAATGAATTAGAAACTTAAAAGAATTATTATGCCACAGAAATCTATCATCCCATAAATAAGTATTGTCGTATGGTAGGTCAAGTACATGCATGATAGATTGAGACAATCTTAATTGATTAATATATCTGGAAATAACTCTTATTCCTATGTTAATCAACTACAATTTTATTTGATCTAGGACTATTGATTAACTTTTTAATCATTCCTTTGTGAGTGTAACCCGTTATTTCGGAACCCTTGGACTTAACTAGTGAAGTATCTCTTTAGGGTAGGTCAAATCAACAAATACATCTAGAATTCCAATCCTCTCGGAATCTAAATCTGATATTGACCCCAAAAAGGACATCATCTATAGGGGATGAAAACAAAGCTATCTCGAGGTACCTTTTGAATCTCACATTTTTTGGACAACAATTGAGATAATGGGATATATTATGGTATATCCATCTCCCACTCACTATTTTAGAGTTTAAGATTTCTATTACACTACTATCTAATTTATTTAGATTATACACGACTAAAACATAACCTAATTAATACTAGTAGATTATTAGTGATCTAACCAATTTTAACTCTTAAAATTTTATTCACTAATTATGATTAGTCTCAACTAACATTTTAGTAATGACCGAAAATCCCGACTACTATTACATCATGAGATGAATGTTACATAATATAAATTATGTTTGAGCATATATACATTTATGGAATGACTTTGGGGACAATTAGTGAATTCCTTAAAATTTCGATACGAAACTGTATAATGTTCCACTCCGGACAGCCCATGGTATTTGGGTCGTAACTTTCACATACAAACTCCATTTTTTATGAATTTTATATCGTCGGAAAGATGAGATCAAGACCTACAACTTTTGCATTGAATACTTTCCAAATTCAAAGCAGAAGTAGGTCAAAATTGAGACTAAAAAATCGGGGTGAATAATACCTGAGGATGAGTCTAAACAATTCTCAAAACATCTTAATTTTTCCAATTTTATTTCATTAAATTATAGACAAAAAATATCAAACAAGTCCTAGTATAAATATGTGGTACTATTCATATTTTCATAATAGAAAAAGAAGAGAAGAAAAACGTGAATGAGAGAAAGAAAAATAAGAAGAAGGAAAGAAGAAAAGAGAGGAAAAAAAAAAAGAAGCAAAGAAGAAGATGAGCAACAATTAAGACCTGTAGCAGTGATGGAAATCAAAGGAAAAGAGATTATCGGCAGGAATCCCAAGTTCATTGACTAAGCGAAACAGTGCCAGCCAGGTTCCAAAATCAGTGAGTGGACACTCTTCTCTAAAGTTGACTTTTATGATGTATTTTACATATCAGACTTATTTTTACGCTTTAGGGCGTTAGTTGATTTTTATTACAGTTATTTCATGAAAGTTTATGTTTTAAGTTATGTTTGAGAAAGAAATGTTTTCAAAGTTTGATTTTATGGTTTTCGAGCCATGGGAGAAAAACCCTCATCAGTATGTAACTAGATACATACATGGAATTGACGGATGACATATGCATGTAGAGGACTGGGGGACAACGATACGTAATACCCCCAGATCCTAGTTCAGTAATAGGGATGACAGATGCCCATAGATCCTAGTTTCAGAGCTTGGAGGGTGGCATAGATCTGCACCCCTAGTTCTAGTTTAGTGGCTTGGGGGACGGTGATATGTAACGCCCCAAGACCACTAGTTTGAGGGACAAGAGTGGCATGCTTTGGGGGACAACGATACGTAACGCCCCAAAGTCATGGATTTGTATTCCTGGCTCTAGTTATGGATACGTAACGCCCCCATACGTCAGGTTTTCAGAGACAGAAACAAATTTTTAGAAACATTTTTCAGATAGAGTTTTCAGAAAAGTTCCAGAGAAAGCTTTTCTAGAGATAAGGTTTTCAAAAAAAAAGCAGTTTATAAGAGATTTCCAGGAAACAGATTTTAGAAAAGTTTTTCAGAAAGAAATAGTTTTTTTTTCAGTTTATAAAGAGATTTTCAGAAAAGATAAATTTGAGATAAATTGAATTTTAGAACCATGTTTTTTCAAAAGCGTTTTAGTGTTTATTTATAAAATGTTCACTCACTTATATCGTTCAAACGATCTAACTCTCCCCAATTCCCAGTGTTTTGTTTTGCAGGTACTTGGAGGACAAGCTCGAGGGGACGTATACTGATAGCAGTCACTATTTGTAAAGAACATTGTGTTTTTGTACAAATTAACTATGTGACAAAAGGAAATTTCTATTTTATCATTATTGTAATTAGATTACTTGGATATATATATATATATATAATGATAAAAGTCCATATGGTTAAATCAGATTAATAAGATATGAGGCAGTATTAATCCATGAACGGTTTAATCATTAAATATCCATAGTCGTAGTATTATCAAGACTGGACATTGATAATGCGGAATAGACTAGTATTACACTTGTCCGCGTTATGGAAGCTTAACGACATAGTTCTCATATATTTAGGTTTTGGTGTAATAATTTGTAAAGAATTCTTTAGGTTTATATAGGTGCTCCAAAGACAACAAAATTAATTAAATCTTAGTCATTGGATCTTAATATAGTGATTTTTTGAGATTATAAAACCCTAATAAGAGTTTGGGCCGAATTGGAATTCAAAACAAATAAAAATAAAAATAAAAATAAAAAACGCAGATTTTTATTTATTTATTTTCTTATTCATTTTTCCAATTCCCAAAGTGCCCCTATCGTCATTCACCAATCCCTAAGCCACTTTGAACCTCATAAATGATATGTTCGATAATTAAACACATAGAACCATTTATGACCAATTCCTACAACAATCATATATGCTGTTAAATTTGTACTGTGCACTGTTAACCATTGATTTTGACTTTGTTATGTGTGACCTTTTGGGTTCCCCTCAAGTTGGACATGAAATGAATCGTGATAATTTAATCGAACATAAATTATCCTCCGATTAGATGGTCATTCGATTTCAATGACCAAGGTTGACATCTAGCAACATGCCAAGGCCCCCAAATGAGAAGGAAAGATATATACCCATTTTGTATGCGATTTACATATGATACGGTCCTTCGCCTCACTGTATCCCCACCGTTTGACCTAGGGTATGGAAAATGTCTACCGATATAGTCAAAGGTATGATGTTGATAGTGTCATAAATCGTGCTAACCCAAGAATCTCACATGATTCTTCCGCTGCGGCCACAGTCTCAAGCACTGATCACACATATCATCCCGCGAACTGAAATACTACTCTTATAAGAAAATATTATCCGAGAGAGTGGCGATTCTCTATTGTATATTTACAAACTTAACAAATGACTGTAAGCACTGCATTTTTGCATATAAGTCCTGATGATGAGCCTCGTATGGAGGCACTACTCGATAAGTTGTGAAAGTCGTGGGAAACAGACGTCGGAAGGGAAAATTCATAAATCAATACCTTGTTGGACTTAATTTATTTCCTTAGCTTCGGGTTCGCTCGTTGGATCTTTGTTTTAAAATTCATCCTTAGCCCACACACCACCAACCCACACGCCCAAGCCCACCAAAAAAGGCCAAGCCACACGCCCAAGCCTCCAAGCCCAATCCAAAATAATTAAACACATGTTAAAATCAAATCAAATCACCTTCCCAAATTAAATAAATCAAATCAAATCACCTTCCCAAATTAAATAATTCAAATCAAATCCCATAAATCCCTTTCCTAAACTAAAATAAATCACCTTCCTAATTGAATGGATCTTTTCCTTGTAACACACTAATTAAAACATATCCCCCAAATTGCATGATTTCTTTGCTACCCAAATAAGGATAACCTTAACCCTTGCTTATAAAAAGACACACAAACCAAACCTTTAGAGACCTAGAATCCTCACAGCAACAACAACAAATCGAGAGAGGTCATTCACGGCAAAGCTACAAAGAAATAAAAAACACCCAAAGCTCTCCTCTCTCTCCCCCCTCTTCACGGCAGCCCTCATTCATCAACCCTAAGCCACATCTATTCAACAAACACATGCCCTTCTTCATGCAAAAACCCTAGGAACCTGCTCTCTCTCTCTCTCGGCATGCATAAATAAAAAAAAAACCCTACTCACGGCATAAACCCAAAAAAGGCCCTCACCCTCACTAACTAGGCAGCCAAACCCTAAGACTCCTTCTCTGGATCTTCTTCTTCACGCACAAACCAAACCTTTAGAGACCTAGCATCCTCACGGCACTCACAAAGAAAAAAGCCTAGCTCTTTCACCTAGCATCCTCACGGCACAAACACAAGAACTCATTCACTAGGCAAAGCAAAAAATCAAAACCCTAAGCCGTGGCTCTCCTTCCTTTCTTCACGTAGCTCTCTCGACCAGAAACCCTAAAACACCTCTCTCTCTCTCTCGCCACTCTTTGCCATAACAAACAAAGGGTTGCGCATTATTAAATAAAACCTTAGGGTTTGTCAAGAGCTGCATGCAAACGTAAGTGCGCACAAAAGAAATTAGCAAGAGGCGGATGAACGTGTGCATTAGGGTTTATTTTAAATACAAAGTGCGCATAATTAAATAAGGCAGAGAGTGCGCATATATTAACAAGAGATAGGTGTTGTGCGCATATATAAAATAAACAACGAGAGAATTGGTGGCAGACACAACGAAGACAACAAGAGAGAGAGAGGCCGAGAAGGAAAAATGAAGCTGTGTGCGTAAGGCCGAGAGAGAACAACAGAACAGAAGTAGTGCCGAGTGCATCCAGAAAGAAACAGAGGCAGCCGAGAGCAACCAGGGAGCATTGATGATGAATTACACTATGCTTCTCTGATCCATCACTGTTATCTCTTCCTTTGGTATACAGAACTAACCTCATAAAGCAAAGCTAAGGGCGAACTCTTGCACCCAAAAACAGTCCCAGAAATTACCCTAAAAACCGAGACAAAAAACAGTGCAAAATCACCCCTAAAAATATTCCCAAAAGTCAACAAAACAGCGACCTAAATTAGCAAAACAGCGAAGGAAAACAGTGGACCAGCGAACCAGAAAAGTAGCAAAATGTTAACCCTTCTGGCGACGTCTCAACGCACTCCCGGGAAGCGACTTAAAAGGTAAGACCTGAGGGCACCCTTTGTTATATTTTATTTTGTTATCCCGGACACGGCATGCTTGGTTGGATGTGGAATACGTTCAACCGGGTATGCGAAGTCCTATATTGAAAACGGCCAAGTGCTTTGGTCACATGTTTATTATTCCGCATTTATTTCGCATTATTAGTCTTTTATTATTTCACATTTAATTTCCGTTTATTGTTGTTTTATTATTCCGCATTTGTTTTGTTCTCTTTGGTTATTTATAGTTATATGCATTAACATATTTCATGTATGTCAACAATGGGTTAATGATTGCGTTGTGTTAATGCTTGAGTGTTACCTCTCGTGGTATATCGGATGGAAACCCAGACGTAAATTCTGTAGCCGAATCCGAATGGACGGTAGTGCGGTCTGTACTTGGGATACAACTCCACGTACTGCTTGAGGAAACGTTCACGCATATGTTCATGAAATTGTGTGCTTGCCGTCATGTCGATTTACTTTTATGTATGCAAACTTAGATATAGGTTGTTTGAAAACTTAGATATAGGTTATTCTTGCATATGTATGTTGCATAGACTCGGTTATATTATCACATAAATCCATTCATTACAAGTGGCATAAGTAGGGACTATTCTGAACCCAACAGTTTGAGGTCTTCCCTTGCGAGGGGTGAGTGCGGCCTTAAATCATTTCCCAGTTCACGCTGGGTGGTGACTCTTTTATTCTCCGGTTTAGTCCCCCGCGGGCTACTCCGTACTCCTGACCGGGTCGCGAGCCTGGAACAGCGTCGCCGATTTCTGTGTCCTACAATGACCCAATCATACCCTTATGACCGGATCTTTTGAACCGGGGAATGAGAATGTCAAATTCATTTGATCCACACATAAGATTGTAAAGACCTCAAGTCTAAGGACTAGTCATACAATCGATACATGAAAGTTCTCACAGACACATGGGATAAACACTCCATGTGAAAACTTTCGGCAGTCAGTTCGATGGACACGAGCAACTCATGCATCCATGTGATACACCAAGCAGAAGTATCTCCGCTAGTAGCCTATGAGATCGCCTACCCCACTTAAGGGTGGATCATATCATCATGCTAGTCTCTCCGCTTTGTGAACGCCCAGATTATTCACAAAACTATGACTAGGAATGTTTGAGAGTAATGATTCTCATAAAGCATGTAAGCCATCATCTTATTACTCCAATGGCTTTATTACAGTGTTTGATGATTCATATAATTTATGTAAGACACGTATAATAAAGATTGATATTTTATTAATTAATGAAAATATTGCAAATACATTACATATCCCATCCACAAGTTGGGTATATGGCATATCTCTAACACTCCATACCCTAGTGACCACATCAGTATCCATCCTCCCGAGCTAGTCCTTCGAGAGTACCTATAAAACCAGGAAAAGTGCTTGGAAACTGGCTGGGAACTATACTGCTTCGTCGAAGGAGATCACAATTCCTGCAATGGTATATTTCTTCTTGGTTTTCTTCTATTTCTCAACTCTCCAAAGATTGCCAAGCTCTTCTGTATTTCTTTTCTTCCTCTTCTTCTTCTTTTCTTCTCTTCTTCTTCTTATTTTTTCTTCTTCTTCTTCTAATTGTTCTTCTTCTTCTCTTCCTCCTTCCTTTATCTCGGCTTCTACTTCTTTTATCTTCATTTTCATTTTTCAATTTTTTGGAAATAGTGAATAGTAGCCCCTTTATATAGTGGACCCAATTGATATTAGGAATATTATAGAAGTGTGTAGAAAAATGAAGAAGATTTGAGATTTTTCCATTTGGGTCCGAAGTTACTATTCATCCAAAATTTTGACTTGCGATTTTGACCCATTTTTTATCCGAATTTGGGAAAATGTTCAACGCGAAAGCTGTAGGTCTCGATCTCATCTTCCCGATGATATAAAATTCATAAACATCGGAATTCATACGAAAATGTTACGCCCAAATACCATGGATTTTCCAAAGGGAACACTGTACAGTCTCGTCCCGGGACTTCGAGGAATTTACCGATTATTCTCAAAGTCATTCCATGAGTATATTTTAGTCTCAATATGATTTATTTTATTTGTCTTCGTCTTTTTTTTTTGAAACAGTGCTAATGTATATAGTAGTAACATCTACCAGTCGTTACGAATTCTCCCCTCCTTAAATAGGATTCGTCCTCGAATCCTTTCTAAACTTGGGATCTCAACACAGACCCTCGGGTTCACGGCCTCGCTCCAGACTATCAGCCTTAACTGACTTCATACTTAAAATCATCTTGCTTTACCTGTTAGAACTATTACTTTTCTAAAAATTAACTCACACTCACCTCAGCCTTCCGTTATCTTGGCTTCTATTTCCTGCTCAATACTTTACGCTATGACCATGACTCAACTCATATGGTGTATTAAGGAATCTCACTCCTAGACTTTTCTTTATACTCTACATACTCTAGCTTATTTCTTCTTGAGCTATTAATTTGAAAGATGCTTGATTTGTGGTTTCAGTTTATATCTAACAGCTTCTGATTGTTTTAACTTCTTATGTTCGTCGATAAGGAGATATATCTTAAGAGCCTTCTTACTAAGAACTTAATGCCTTCTTAACTTATTTTACGCCTTCTTATTAGGCTAGGTTTTTCTGCCAATACTAACGGATCTTTTATCTCTGAATGTATCTGTGTTTTCTTATAACTGGGCTATTTTACTACAGTTTTGAACCTGGAAGGTACATACGTACATGCGTCTATACTAAGCTGCTTACCGGTTCCTCTTTACAATTCCTCTTGCCTTTACTTATCTATATACTTATGTGTCTGGGGTGCAAGGTCAGATTCTTTATATGCCTTTTTTCTTTTATAGTTGTTCATCCAACGAGTTTATATTAAGTAAATACAGTTCTTGTAGCTTTGCTGGAAACTGAATTGTATGCTTACTTTTGCTTAAACATCACTTCTTACTATAAACGGAGACCCTGGCGACTTATTTCTGGTTATAGTCTAAGTTCCTTTTATATATTATATTTATTGTTACTATAAATTTGGTTACAGTGTTCTATACTGATTTGCCTTCCATGTCCTAATACTATTTAAAGGTCATCTGTCGAATACACGCGAACGTCACATGCCTTAAGGATTCACTCCATATGCTAGTTTCAACTCTGTAATAACTTATCTCCTCGATTCAGTACTATTCAAAACATCTATCAAACCACCCATACCCGTGGCTTAAGCCGTCCCAAACCCGTAGTGGTTTGGTCAACTAAGTCTGGGGCTGGGTACTTGACCGGCGTAAACACACACGTATAACGCAAGCGTACGTATCGTTCAAGTAGTATAAAAAGTATCGATCCCACGAGGACTTAAAACCTTTTTGTTATCAATTTATTGGGCCAAATGATTACCAGTATCTAACAAGTTGTTTGATTGATTTGAAATGGCGACGATTCTAAATTTAAAGACAATAAATAAAATTGCTTAAAAGTAGATTTTAAGGAAATTCAATATTCAAAACTATCCAGGGTTGTGACTTATTTCAATATTATATAAAAGATGAAGTAAGTAGTTATCTTATAGTTGGGTAAAATATCAATTTATTAACCTGGAACACTAACTTATGTAAAAGCCTCTTCCGATGGTCAATTACAAATACCCAGTATAACCCAATTGAACCATATTCCTATGTCAACCACATTACCTGGATTCATTAAGTCTAAGTTCCAATTATGGCTACCCCCGCCCTACAGGTATATTCCTATCCTGTAAGGAAATCTATTAAAGGGTTATCTATCCTCAAGGAAGATCGTGGGCTATTGAGTCTAAGGTCTTAAACTTAAAATCCCTATGTCTAGTTCATTTTAAGTTTACCTAATCAATTTAATTAATGGCCAGTTAATTAAAGAGCTTTAAGATTAAGACTCAATAAATAAATCTTTAAATTACCCAAACTATAATCTAACCCTTATAAGCCAGTTTAATTGAAACTCATCACAACCCTAGATAACTAATTTAGCTATGACACATAACTAGGGCTAAAAACTTAAAAGACTTGAAATAAAATTGCATAAAGTAAATGTAGTAAAATAACTGCTGAAAGTAAATTAAAATAAAATTGTTAAGGTAAAAAGGAATTACTTCTACTATATACTAATTAGATTTCTCCCATAATATAATATAAGCTTTGCAAAACATTTTCATCCAGCCATATAGGCGGCATTTTGATTTAATTAGTTTAAAAAACAACCAGCCATAAAGGCGGAATCATTTTAAAAATAACCAGCCATATAGGCGGAATGAAAATAAACCAGCCATAAAGGCGGAATTTAAATTATACCAGCCATATAGGCGGAATATGAATTTTATTACCCACCGACCAATCTGGCGGTATCCTGATTAAGTCAATTTAAAACTTGAATATATTATAATAATGGGAGAATAATCTAAGAAGTAATAGTAAAAGAATTACCTTTTACCTTAACAGAGGGAAGTTACCTCCTCATAATGAGTAGTAAAAACTGTAAAATAAAGAAAGTAAATAATTATTATTACAGAACTTGGTTAAAAATTACAAAAACTAGATAAAAAGAACTTAGAGAGAGAGAAACTCCCTAATTACATAGGATTTGGGAGAGGAAATGGTACAACAAAAACTGAACCATCGCGCTCTATTTATAGGCGCGGATGGGGTGCGCGCGTCGCGACGCTGGCTGTGCGTCGCGCCGCGCGCTACAGTGAGACGTGGCTCAATCTTGGCTTGACACGTGGCGAGGCGGCAAAGAGATCCGATGATGTGGCACTGTTCATGACGTCATCGCTTACGTCATGCTGACGTGTCAACTGTTCATGACGTCATTGCTTGCGTCATGCTGATGATGTGGAAGGCGACGTGGCGACACATGGGGCGGCGGCCGTCCGAGCAATGAGATTTCGACACGTGTCATGCTGTGATTGGCTTATGATGACGTGGCATGTTGACTCGGTTGACTTGCTGACGTGGCTGCTGATGTGGACGATGATGTGGCGACACGTGGCATGACACGTTGGGCGGTGGCCGTCCGAGCAATGAGATTTCGACACGTGGCACGGCGCATTTTAGCATCTCCGTTGTGATGGTGACACGTGGCACGGCGCACGTTAGCAAAGTCAACTTTTCTCAGATTCTGATTTTGTGGACCCGGCGCATTTTAGCAACTTTGGCGCAGGCTGGGCGTCGCGACGCCAAATCTATGCGCGGCGCGACGCGCTGAAGACTGAAATATTCCAGTTGGTGCATTTTTGTCCGGATTTGCCCCAAATTGCCTCCAGTGCTGTCCAAACTTTATTTATCTGCAAAATAACAACAAAACACATCAAAACGTTCAAAAATCTCGAGAAACAATACAAAACATTAGGTCAAATGAGTGGGAAATAGTGGTATAAATACCACTCATCACACCCCCAAACCTAACATTTTGCTAGTCCTCGAGCAAAACAGAAAATAACATGAAAATAAAATTTAACTAAGCCACTTTCGTAGGGATCACGGTTGCATTTAGCGTATGCAACAAGCCTTTAAACCCCTAGGTGTCCCTAGTGGACGAGTTGTAGTCTCGTGAGGGTTTACAGCAATGATACCCACAAACATTTTACAAAAGTAAAAAGTTAGTTAAAACTAATGCACACAAAAGCAAAAAGACAAGTGAAAAGAGAATAAAGAAAGTTAGTGACTAATCAGGTGAAAATTCTACTCCAAGTTACTAGTTGTTTTGTTTCTTTCTAAATTACTGAATAAGTAAATTCTCCGATTATTTTTACCATTCTTCATATACACAGCTAACAAAATATTAATCAACTCATTTTTTGCCCACAACAGTCATAAGTGCAGTTGATAAGAGAGTAATATTTTTGTCCTAAAGTTCTATCAGATTTCACACCTTTTTTGTAGCAATGGAATAATTTTTTTTGATTTTTCTGATTTTTTTCTTTGATTTTTTTTTTTTTTTATTTATATACAATACCTTCCGTCTATGTAGCGAGCTTTGGGTCGGTGGCTCCCAAACCAGTTGGCTTTAGGGCACCAGGTGTTAAGACACCCCTACGAACTTAATTACTCAGCCTTCAGATATTTATATTTTTGCAGCATCTTCGATCCATGTAACGAGCTTTGGGCCAGTGACTCCCAAACCAGTTGGTTTTAGGGCACTAGGTGTTAAAACACCCTTACAGACTTAATAACTCGGATCTCGGACGTTTTTTTTTTTTTTTTTTTTTTTTTTTTTTTTTTACTCCATCACTATTTAGAGATGCTTCCTCCAATTAAACTATAGTATGGAATATTACAAACTTTTCAATTTTAGCTCATGACTGTATGTTCCATGTAAATTCATAATACCTGTCAACTGAACATATGAAGATTCATTTTAGTCAGATTTATGGAGAATTCACAAATTAAATAATTTAAAAGGAAATAAACAAAAATTAACTTGTTTTGAAATAAATGGTTTGAGATACGTATCAGGAGTGAGAACTCCTTACTCAGCTACCTCTTACCAATTTCACCTTTTTAGTCAAAACAGAAATACGAAAATGCAAAATATTTTTGTAATTTTTGAAAATTTTTCAATTTTTTTTTATTTTTCGAAAAATTTTGGACTAAAAATAAAAACAACATACAAACTAAAAACAAGGTACTAATCAACTAAATTCCTCCCCCAAACCTAAATGAGACATTGTCCCCAATGTCTTAAACAGTAAAAGGAGAGTTAGAAGGTTGTACCTGGTTAGCTGAAATCTACAGGAAATTAAAGGTTAAGATCCAGATTAATTCGACGCCTCTTACCACGATCGTCCTCAGACCAATTTATTTTTGATAGGATAGGGTCAACTTGTGGTTCATGGGCTATAAGTTGGTCTATCAGATCCGGAGCAAGTCTGGCAGTGAAGAGGAGGTCTTTCATAGGTTTTGACACGAACCCATTTCTCCGAGCATCATCAAGAAACACACAAAGAAAATCATAAAATCCATCAACGTTGAGTAGTCCAAGTGGTTTCTGATGTATGTTCAGGTTCGCCCAAGATAACACAATAAAAATTTCCTCCAATGTGCCCAAGCCACCTGGCAAAGCGATAAAAGCATCAGCACGGTTAATCATTTCTACCAAACGTTCAGACATACCTGATACGATCAGTTCCTCTCCGTTTGATGATCCAATAAGATTTGCCTCTGCCAAGGGTTTTGGGACGATTCCCAAAACATGACTGCCTCCCTCCTGTACGGCTTTTGAAACAATCCCCATAAGTCCGAGATTGCCTCCGCCATATATTAAATGCATATTCCTTGCGGCTAAGACTCGACCCAATTCCTGTGCTGCTTCTATGTATTGTGGTTTAGTACCAACAGTACTACCACAAATCACACAGATGTTTTCAACTCGTCTTCTTGAAGTGGCTTCCATTTTTTATGTATTTCTTTTCTTGACTCTGGATGACTTCAAAGGTGCAATGATGAGTTGAATTTATAATACCTGAAAAGGGTGAGTAAAAATAGCACAAGTATCTTCCAAAGGACGATTAGTAGCAAAATAGTAAAATAGATCGTGATAGTCAACAAGATCTGGATCCTGTCGGAGAAAAAGTAAAAACAAAACAAATTAAAATTATTAGAAAAGACAAAGAAATATAATATATACAAAAATTTACAGCTTGATTAACGTCTATGCGTCAGGGACAAGCTTCCCATCCAATTTTCTTATAAATTGTCAAACAGGGTCTTTTTTAGTCAGATTCCCAAGACTTAACTGTTGTCTTTCTTTTTGAAATTGTGTATGTAATCTGCGAAATTCTATGTGAACATATCCACTGGGATGCGTCTCAAGAGTCGAAGATATATCATCTAAAGACTCCTTACTCAAGCCATCCCTAATGAATTTAATTTTGTCTTCGCGATTATCAGACACCATTCCTAAAGAACGACAACGAGTGTTGCAATTCCAACGTGCACATTTGTAACAAACACCCATTTGTTTAGCTCTTCGTTTCTTTGCATAGGTGCTTCTTCCAAAACCAGGCAAGTGTGAAATAAAAGATTCAGAAGACTCACCTGCCAATCGGACTCGTGCTTCAATTACCCAACGAATGTCATTGGGAACACCATAGATCGTCAGTAACCTCATCCGTTCCAAGCGAGCTTTGTAGACTTTCATCAGAGATTTTTGAGGGAGAGAAGGAAATTGCTTGTGAAAATTTGAGAGAGCTTCTTCCATCTTGAAATGACTTAATCTGCAAAAACTAAACACACAAAATTAAATCACACTAAATCACAATATATACAAAAATTGCATGGGTTGCCTCCCTGCGAGCGCTAAGTTTAAAGTCGTCAGCTAGACGTGACTTCTTGAACGTTTATGCTGGATTGGAAAGTGTGACATTTCTTTTTGTCGCTCAAATGATTCTCCCCAGTAGTGCTTGACACGCTTGTTTTTTACTTTGAAAGTTTTGTGGAATCAGGATCATTTATCTCAATGGTTTTGTCTGGTAAAACCTTAGTGATTAGGAATGGACCTGACCACCTTGTTTTTGACTTCCATGGGAAGAATTTCACTCCTGATTTATTGAACAATACCTTCTGCCCTGGTTCCAGTTGTATGCGTACTAACTTCTCATCATGTCTTTTCCTGGCCTTTTCTTTGTACAATATGGCATTTTTAAAAGGCTGAATGTGAAATTCCTCCATTTCATTGAATCGGTGGAACTGTTTCTCTTCTGTTGCTTGTAGGACAAGACTTGGCTTTTCGATTGCACAAAACTCTTTATCATCAGTCTCCACAAGTGATTGACATGCCTTAGGTTTGTTGGTAGAACTTTGTTTTGCGTCAGAGTTCTGGATGGTATGGTGTATCACATCAAGTCTGAAACATTCTTCCTTCTTTTCATCATCTGGGAAATTTATGGCTTTGAAAACATTGAATGTTACTTCTTGGTCCTGTACTCTCATGGTTAGTTCTCCTTTCTGTACATCAATAATGGTCCGACCAGTAGCCAAGAATGGTCTCCCAAGGATGATTGGCACATCTGCGTCTTCCTCCATGTCAAGGATGATGAAGTCAGCTGGAAGGATGAGTTTGTCAACTTTAACCAGCACATTTTCCACGACTCCTCTCGGAAATGCGAGTGTTCGATCAGCAAGTTGCAAAGATACTGAGGTAGGCATTGCTTCTCCAATTTGCAATTTCCTGTAAATAGAAAAAGGCATTAAGTTAACACTTGCACCTAAATCACATAAAGCCTTACCGAAATTATGTTCTCCTATGATGCATGGAATGGTGAAACTGCCAGGATCTTTCAACTTCGGGGGAAGTTTCCTCTGAATGATGGCGCTGCATTCTTCTGTTAAAGCTACTGTTTCATAGTCTCCCAATCTCCGTTTTCGTGAAAGAATGTCTTTCATGAATTTGACATAACTGGGCATTTGTTCCAAGGCTTCTGCAAATGGTATGTTAATGTGCAGCTTTTTGAAAATTTCCAAGAAACGAGCAAACTGTTTGTCCAGTTTGCTTTTCTGAAGACGCTGAGGAAAAGGTGGAGGTGGAGTGGTCTGTTCTGGTACTTTTTCCTTTGCTTCTTTTTCTTTTGCTTCTTTTTCTTCCATCTGTGGAACTGCATCTTTTGGAACTTCCTCAGCAGCTGTTTTGACTCCAACATCTTTGTTGATCTCAGTACCACTCTTTAACATAATGGCATGACATTGCTCCTTCCCCATATTCCTTGGATTTGGTTCAGTGTTGCTAGGAAGGGTTCCTGGCGGTCTGTAGCTCTGAGCATTGGCCAGTTGTCCGATTTGATTCTCCAGTGCTTTGATGGAAGCTGATTGGCTCTGAATCATGGCTTCATATCTCTTTAATTGAGCTAGCATGTCTGCCATTCCTGGTTCATTTGCCTGCGTCTGGCCTTTGTTCTGTTGCTGGAATCCAGGTGGTGGATAGTTCTGCTGTTGCCCTGAATTGTTGCTCCATGAAAAATTAGGATGATTCCTCCACCCTGGGTTGTAGGTGTTGGAATATGGATTGTTCCCCTGTCTGTTGAAATTGTTGACATAATTCACCGTCTCTGCATGTTGTTGTGGTTCTGGTACTCCTTCATATGGTGAACTTGTGAATCCAGTGGTGCTTTGAGTGTTGAGAGTCTCCATAAATTTGCATATCTGGTCCAGCTTGGTGTTGACTGCTGTATTAGCTCCAACTTCATATATTCCTGCAATTCTTTGAATCAGACTTCTTTCTGTTGGCCACAAGGAGTTGTTGTTGGCCATTTCTTCAATTAGGTCCCAAGCTTGATCTTCTCCTTTTGCCATTAAAGCTCCTCCAGCAGCAGCATCGATTGTGGTTCTCATCAGTCCAGAAAGTCCATTGTAGAAAGTCTGGACTTGAAGCCATTTTGGAATCTCATGGTGAGGACATTTCCGGAGCAATTCTTTGTATCTCTCCCAAGCTTCGTACAGAGATTCTGAATCTTGCTGCACAAAGGATGTGATGTCATTTCTCAACTTTGCAGTTCTGGCTGGTGGAAAGTATTTTGCAAGGAATTTTGTAGCAAGAGTGTTCCAGGTTGTGATTGATCATGCTGGTAGTGAATGTAGCCATGCTTTTGCTTTGTCTTTCAGGGAATATGGGAAAACTCTCAGCCTTATAGCTTCTTCAGCTCCTCGGTTGTAATTGAACGTGCCGCAGACTTCCAGGAAGTTGCTGATGTGGGCATTAGGATCTTCAATTGCATTTCCCCCAAACTGAACTGTTTGCTGAATCATCTGAATGCAAGTTTTGATATCACCTGCATTTGCTGGTAAAGGAGGGAGTACAATGCACGAAATGAGGCCATCTACCACCGGAATGGTTCTGTCTCGAATTGGAATTGGTGGTGCAACCTCCAAAGGTTCAGGTTCCATGTTGACTAAAGCTTCTTGGCCTTCTCGCCTTTCCCTTCTCAACTGTCTGATAGTTCTTTCAATTTCTGGGTCAAGCGGTCGGAATTCAAAGCTTCTGGTTCGTCTCATGAAGTTTCTTGAGAATCTGAAATACAAGAAAACAAAAACAATAAGTAAAAAGAAAAATTAGATACAAGTAAAAGTATCTAACCCTTAAACTAATAATAAAAGATAACTAAGTCCCCGGCAACGGCGCCAAAAACTTGACCGGCGTAAACACACACGTATAACGCAAGCGTACGTATCGTTCAAGTAGTATAAAAAGTATCGATCCCACGAGGACTTAAAACCTTTTTGTTATCAATTTATTGGGCCAAATGATTACCAGTATCTAACAAGTTGTTTGATTGATTTGAAATGGCGACGATTCTAAATTTAAAGACAAATAAATAAAATTGCTTAAAAGTAGATTTTAAGGAAATTCAATATTCAAAACTATCCATGGTTGTGACTTATTTCAATATTATATAAAAGATGAAGTAGTTATCTTATAGTTGGGTAAAATATCAATTTATTAACCTGGAACACTAACTTATGTAAAAGCCTCTTCCGATGGTCAATTACAAATACCCAGTATAACCCAATTGAACCATATTCCTATGTCAACCACATACCTGGATTCATTAAGTCTAAGTTCCAATTATGGCTACCCCCGCCCTACAGGTATATTCCTATCCTGTAAGGAAATCTATTAAAGGGTTATCTATCCTCAAGGAAGATCGTGGGCTATTGAGTCTAAGGTCTTAAACTTAAAATCCCTATGTCTAGTTCATTTTAAGTTTACCTAATCAATTTAATTAATGGCCAGTTAATTAAAGAGCTTTAAGATTAAGACTCAATAAATAAATCTTTAAATTACCCAAACTATAATCTAACCCTTATAAGCCAGTTTAATTGAAACTCATCACAACCCTAGATAACTAATTTAGCTATGACACATAACTAGGGCTAAAAACTTAAAAGACTTGAAATAAAATTGCATAAAGTAAATGTAGTAAAATAACTGCTGAAAGTAAATTAAAATAAAATTGTTAAGGTAAAAAGGAATTACTTCTACTATATACTAATTAGATTTCTCCCATAATATAATATAAGCTTTGCAAAACATTTTCATCCAGCCATATAGGCGGCATTTTGATTTAATTAGTTTAAAAAACAACCAGCCATAAAGGCGGAATCATTTTAAAAATAACCAGCCATATAGGCGGAATGAAAATAAACCAGCCATAAAGGCGGAATTTAAATTATACCAGCCATATAGGCGGAATATGAATTTTATTACCCACCGACCAATCTGGCGGTATCCTGATTAAGTCAATTTAAAACTTGAATATATTATAATAATGGGAGAATAATCTAAGAAGTAATAGTAAAAGAATTACCTTTTACCTTAACAGAGGGAAGTTACCTCCTCATAATGAGTAGTAAAAACTGTAAAATAAAGAAAGTAAATAATTATTATTACAGAACTTGGTTAAAAATTACAAAAACTAGATAAAAAGAACTTAGAGAGAGAGAAACTCCCTAATTACATAGGATTTGGGAGAGGAAATGGTACAACAAAAACTGAACCATCGCGCTCTATTTATAGGCGCGGATGGGGTGCGCGCGTCGCGACGCTGGCTGTGCGTCGCGCCGCGCGCTACAGTGAGACGTGGCTCAATCTTGGCTTGACACGTGGCGAGGCGGCAAAGAGATCCGATGACGTGGCACTGTTCATGACGTCATCGCTTACGTCATGCTGACGTGTCAACTGTTCATGACGTCATTGCTTGCGTCATGCTGATGATGTGGAAGGCGACGTGGCGACACATGGGGCGGCGGCCGTCCGAGCAATGAGATTTCGACACGTGTCATGCTGTGATTGGCTTATGATGACGTGGCATGTTGACTCGGTTGACTTGCTGACGTGGCTGCTGATGTGGACGATGATGTGGCGACACGTGGCATGACACGTTGGGCGGTGGCCGTCCGAGCAATGAGATTTCGACACGTGGCACGGCGCATTTTAGCATCTCCGTTGTGATGGTGACACGTGGCACGGCGCACGTTAGCAAAGTCAACTTTTCTCAGATTCTGATTTTGTGGACCCGGCGCATTTTAGCAACTTTGGCGCAGGCTGGGCGTCGCGACGCCAAATCTATGCGCGGCGCGACGCGCTGAAGACTGAAATATTCCAGTTGGTGCATTTTTTTCCGGATTTGCCCCAAATTCCCTCCAGTGCTGTCCAAACTTTATTTATCTGCAAAATAACAACAAAACACATCAAAACGTTCAAAAATCTCGAGAAACAATACAAAACATTAGGTCAAATGAGTGGGAAATAGTGGTATAAATACCACTCATCAGTACTTAACGTGCTTATGGGATCTGACACGTAAAGGATCTATAGTTGCATTTCAATTCTACGAAACCTTGTAGTTACACATTTCATCTTTACTTGTTAGGTACTCTTCTACTACCGTTGCTGCTCCTCCCTCGCTTTGCTTATAATCTGTTTCCTTTGCACTTTTCTTGCCTTCTGCTTGTCTCATACTATACTAAGAACTTCCATGGTCTATGTCTTATCCATTACTGTGTCTACTACTAGTTCTTTCTTGTACCATACTATCTGATAAACTTCTTTTCTAACTCTTTGATCCAATATTGTCCCTTATTTTTATTCTATTCTTGAACTATGTCTGAAGGCCTTTTGTCCAGTTTTCGTCCATTATACTTCTACTCATTCCTGGAAATGTCTTGAGGCAACCATTAGGATCCATTTCTACTGCTGCTGTTTAACGAGGGTTGGGAGAGTGGGACCTTGTTCTGAGGTCTTTCTGGTTATGGTGATCTAATTGCACATACGACTTTATAAGTTTGGAACCTCCGAGTATATAAGCTTGATAGTTTTCCTCACATTAGGATATGACTACCAAAACTGTCGGGTTGTCTCTTCCAACTTTACTTCTGATTAACTTCGACTATTACACTTATTGCCCCTTTTACAAGTCATTCTAAGGTCGTGCTTTCTAAGAATTTCCTCATATTATCTATGTATTTTTTCTTATCATGTCTCTGTGGTTTATCCTTCTAATGTTGTTACCTCCTTTCTCTGGGTACCACTATTCTCTTTTTACTATCTTTCCTAAAGAAACTCACCATGCAGCTTAGGTTTCTTTCTTATCTCAGTCCCTTGAACTTCTTTCATCTTTACTCTCATGAGATCTCTATCAGCTTTACTTACTTAGGACGTCTTCTACTAAACCCTTTGGTTCGGGTGTCATTCTTACCTAGTCCTTCTATCCAACACCATGCAATTCTTCATAAGCTGTTGCTATATTCTTAAGATTTATTCTCCCTGGTCTCTTTCTACCTTTAAGTCTTTACTTCTTCTTAAGGGCCTATTATATCCCCTCTTGTTATTCTTCCTTATAGTTCCCATGTTTTATTTGCCTCCTTCTGACTTTAGACTATCATATCCCGTGTTTCTTATCTATATTTTGTTTAACTTATCAACTTGACTATCTAGCCATCTCGTGATTGATCTGATATGCTCATTGCTCTTCTCTACTGATTCTTTTCTTTACTAAATTCTAGGTTGAGGGGTGAGCTTAAATGTATTCCATAGGGATCATGTGGTCTGCATTCTATTTGACACTTAGGCTCTGTGACGATCTGGTTAGTGTTTGCATGCTTTCTAGAATCGGTATTTCTATAAGGGAGAGTTGTCATTGGTTTTTGGGGACCTGGTCAACTACTCCATGTTTTAAGATTCATTACTCTTTATTGATTTCTCCGAGGTCTACACTTATCTTACTGTCTCCAGACTTTTTTTCTTATTTCACTGTACGTACAGAATCTTTTGCCACCTCTGTTTCCTTCTTACTATTTCCATACCCTATTCTTGGCTCTAGGCTATACTACTGAGGCTAGTGGTGGTTCACTCTTTGAATATTTCCTAAATCTCTGCTCTTTGCTCACGCCACCGATCTGTTAGTGTTCCTAGAACATGCCAAGGATCTTCTAAGCGTGATTCGTGTGTGAATTAATCAAAGGGAGTTGCGGAATATTCACATTGATCGGCTTTGAATTTCGAAAATTTCCATGGATGTGTAGAAGCTCCAAGTTTTCTTGAGTGTTTCCAACACTTGGGTGAGTTTCCATATTACCTTGATTCACTCCTTATGTGCTAGCAAGAACAAAATTGAAAGAAAAAATTTATCCTCTAAGAAAAAACCCATTCGGCCATGGTAGAGAAAAGAGAGAGAAGAGTTTTGTGTTTTGTTTTTCGAAAAACCATTACCAATTTCTTTTTCAAAAAAGTGTATATAATTTTCCAAAAGTAAAAGTCAAAGTGTGTTAAGCAAGTTTCCATAATTGCTCTCAACCACTTCCATCAATTAGATTGACTAGTGATGTAAGTTGGTGGGTCCCACACTTAAATTCAAAATTCAAGTTGGGTGAGACCACACTTCGGGCTCGGGTTCATTTAATCCGATTAAACGAATTTTCCGTCACGACGTAATTAAATCCAATTTAATTAAATAATAATGCCTCGCAAAATTATTACGGAAGTCGCTTACGAATTAATTCCAAATTAATTCGTTCACCTGAATTAAAATCCAATTTATTTCTGTGTTGAAATCTGATTTCAATAAATATATCCAATATATTATTTTTGCCCAAATAAATAAATTAAATAGAAAAATCCAATTTAACTATTAAATTTATTTTCCAGATTAATTTGTTCTCTCTTCTTCACGAATTAATCCTAGATTAATTCATGACGCAATTAATCCCAGATTAATTATTTCTCTGTTAATTAATCCCAGATTAATTATTTCTCTCATAATTAATCCTAGATTAATTCTGTTCCAGTCAAATCTCATCGGTGAATCTTTGGGAAGCGACCTAAGGGATCCCTGGATATGTTGGCAATAAACTCGGTTGTCGGACTATCCGAACACGTGCGTACCCTGTACTACGTTCTTACCGATTTACAAGACATGGTTGGCTTCTAGCAAAACACCGTGCCTACACAATTCTCCAGAAATATTCAACGAAGAATATGTAATCTTTATCAAGCGTAGTATACAGTGTATTGCGTATTACGATCCAGTATCGGATGTCACATTCTAGGCCTGGGGCTGAAATTGTGTCTGCCCCGTACGAAGCATATATCGGATCACGTGCACAAGTGCAATACTAGCCTATTGCGCATTATCGATGTCCAATCTCGATAATACTGCGACTATGGAGATTTAATGATCAAACCTTTCATGGATAAATATTGTCTCATATCTCCAAGTAATCAAATTACAAATGATAAAAGAACAATTTCCTTTGTCACATAGTTAATTTGTACAAAGAACACCATGTCTTTTACAAATAGTGATGCTATGGGTCATAATTGTCCAACAATCTCCCACGTGGCCTATAGCCAATCACTCAAGTGTATAACACCTGAACTATGTACGGGTCGCTCATGCTTATGCTGAGATATCGCTTTCGCCAGCGGATATGCAAAGTTATCATCTGATGCAATTTATTCGATCATCCCATTGCCACGATGTATGATCTGAAAAATCAGATGAAATCGTCGAATTACATACTTGGATCAATGATGAGACCGTAATTCCTTTGCCTGTGCTGTAGCCTAGCTCAGTTGCTAACAGAACTACTCCTAATCCAATTAGGAATTTTATAGATCCAAAATGCTTCTTTTGCTGCCTCAGCCGTAACAATATAATCCGCTTTTGTTGAATCGACAACAATATCTTGCTAGGAAGATTTCTAGCTCACTATTCCGTTGTTCAAACAAATAGGTACTCTTATTGTGACTTACAGTCGTCTTTATCGGTTTGGAAACTTGCATCGGTGATCCCAGTCACCTCAAGCTCTCAATCTCCATAAATTAAGAAAGCATCCTTAGTTCCTCTAAGATACTTAAGGATGTTCTTAACATCAATCTAGTGACCATCACCTAGATCGGCCTGATTGTGACTCCATATGCTCAAAGCATATGAGACACCAGGTCGCGTACATGTATTTCAATGTACGAGTTCTCGGAGAGTGCCAATAATTTTCAGATCTATCCTAGTAGATCTTTATTCCTAGAATAAAGGTTGCATCTCCCAAGTATTCATGGAGAATTTTAATGAAAGCCAAACTTTCACAGATTTAATTATGTGAATGTCATTGCTAAGAAGCAATACATCATCAATGTATAGGACAATCATTGTCAGTGCGCTCCCACTAACATTCTTATATACACAAGAATCATCTTCATTTTGAATGAAACCATATACCATTATGATCTCATCAATTGGTTCCAAGAAAGCAATACTTGTTTCAATCCATAAACGGATCGATTTAACTTGCAAACCTTGTTTGCATGTTTCGGCATGACAAAACCATCAGGATGTTGTAAACATCCTCCAAAAGGTTTCCGTTAAGGAAAGCGGTTTTGATGTCCAGCTGCCATATTTCATAAATGAAATATGCAGCAGTAGCAAGCATTATCCGAATGGATTTAATCATGGCAACAGGTGAAAAGGTTTCGTCTAATTCAACACCATGTCGTTGATGATACCCTTTCGATACAAGCCTAGCTTTATATGTTTGTATGTTTCCATCCATGTGTTTCTTCACCATGAAGACTCATCTGCAACCAATAGGCACAATGCCTTCTGGCACATCAACCAGTGTCCAAACTTGGTTGTATACATGGAATCTATTTCGGACTTCATGGCACCTTGCCATATAGCGGAGTCGATACCTTGTATCGCTACCTCATACGTAGCCAGCTCATTATCCTCAATAAGATTAATATCTTTATGAGGTGAGATCAGAAACCCAAACCTCTAAGGTCATTTTCTGACTCATTCCAACCTACGCGGTTCTTGTGTATTTGAAGATTGTGGAATAGTCTCATCCCTGATAAACTATTCATATTCCGTTAGGGATCGGTGTCAGGAACAGTATTACTCTGATTTTCATCGAGTTTTACTTTCTTCCTACTTACCACTGCATTTAGGAATTCCTCCAAGGAAAACCGCATGGAGAGCAACAAATACCTTGTTCTCTTATGGGTTATAGAAATTGGTTTCCCTAGGATAACCAATTACAAATAGGCACTTATCCGATTTGGGTTTTAGTTTGGTACCATCCAAACGTTTAATTATATGCCCAAAATACCCAAATCTTCAGGAATGAGAAACCCGATTTCTTTCCTGTCCATATTTCATATGGAGTCTGTCCAACAGACTTTTTCGGAACCTTATTCAAAATAAGTATAGCACTGTTCAATGTGTATCCCTAAAAGGAAATTGGTAGCTCAGAGCGACTCATCATAAACCTTACCATGTCCAACAAAGTTCGGTTTCTCTGTTCGGACACACCACTCAATTGAGGTGTTCCGGGAGGAGTCCACTGTGAAAGAATACCATACTCTTTCAAGTATTCGAGAAACTTATTGCTTAAGTATTCTACACCACGGTCCAACCGCAATATTTTTAATAATTTTGCCAGTTTGTTTTTCTACTTCGTGTCAAAACTCTTTGAATTTATCAAATGTTTCCAACTTTTGTTTCATAAGACACACATAACCATAACGCGATGCACACATCCGTAAAGGTTACGAAGTATTCATATCCATCTCTAGCCTAGCTAGACATGGGCCCACTTACGTCACTATGAACGAGGGCTAACAGTTCAGTGGCACTTACACCCTTACCACTAAAATGCGTTTTAAGCATTTTGCCTAATAAACAAGATTCGCAGACATCATTTGAATTAGGATCAAATCTGTCCATATGTCCATTCTTGAAAAGAGTGGATATACGAGTCTTGTTAATATGTCCCAGACAACAACGTCACAAATAAGTCTCATATGATTTACTCAGTTTGAGCCATTTGTTTGTCATGTTATATGTTTGAGATTCATTTATATTCAAAATATAAATACTATTATTCACATCTAATGTGTATATCTCAATATCATCTTTATAAACAAAACACCCAGTTTTCTGGAACATAAGGGTTTACCCGCAACAGGTTTAACTAGATATAGAGATAATGTTTCTAGTCAAACTAGGTATATTATAACAGTTTCCTAATTTAAGTACATGCCCAAAGGGCAGTTCCAAAACTTAGGTTCCCACAACCAAAACAGCTACTCTCATCATTTTTCTGACTCCTAGGTCGATCTCATCTAAAGCCAGTCTCCTGCTAATCAGCAGATCCCGCACATCAATACATATGTATGTACCACATCCAGTATCAAAAATCTAATTTTTAAAATTAGTAGTGGACATGTTTATAACAAACATACCTGAATTCGGAGCCTTGCTCGTCTTCACTTCCTTCATGTCTGCCTTGTCCATACGGCAGTCACGCTTCATGTGACCCCGTTTGCCACAGTTTAGGTAGACGTGTTGGGATATGTCATTTGTCTTCCCAGAAGACTGTGATGATTTTTCCTTTGCCCTTTTCTTCACACCCTTAAAAGCCTTCGGCCAAGCCTTGGCCTTCTGGGATGTCGAAATAAGATGCACCTTGCGCTTCTTTCCCTTTTGGAAGCTCTGGCTCTGCCTCCTTGAGCATAGCCATTAACTCTCCAAGAGTTATCTCTTGGTTCATGATGAACCTGCCCCAGCTTTAGGGTAGAGACTGTAAGATCAAATCTATGGAAGTCTCGGCCTCGTAGGTAATGCCCAGCTAACCTAGATGTTTAATGTCAGCAATCATCTGCGACTCCTAGTGCTCGACAGATATACCCTCTGACATACGCGAGCGAAAGAGTTTCCTTTGCAATTCGTACTTCCAATATCTAAGGTTAGATCTATGAAGATCCTTTAATTTCAACATCATGGTATAAAGATCTAATCCTTAGTTCTGACGACGAAATTAAGGAGTCATTGCGGCAAGCATAACGGATTTAGCACTAAAGTTATCATTAAGATGAGTCTTTCTAAGCTCATGCTCTACTATTTGCTCAACTCCGGGCTCAGGGCCCGAGAGGATTCTCTATCCAATATAGTAACTTCTCAGCTCTCAGGACTATCCTAAGATTAGTTTCCCAATCTGGAAAATTTACGCCGTTAAAGATATTTTCACCCAGGATTATGTCCTTTGACGCTAATCTTTCTAGGCCATCTCGATTGCAATAGTTCAACTATCCAATCAACGATTTCGGGTAAACTCAAAATGTAATGGTTACTATAGTCCAACTATATGACCAACTACAAGTGGAGTGGTGTCTTATACAGTCTAACTGTTCAAAGAAAGCAATATTAAATATTAGTCCAACTAATATATTTATAACAACGATAAATAAAATAAAAGAGCGCGTATTGGCAAGTATTTAAACGAAATTGCAAATTTAATACTTGCCTCCCACTATTTTTCGACGAGCCTCTAACCCTCTGTGGAGTACTCGGGAAACTTAGTTACCTAGTGGGCATGATCCCGTTAAATAACACACAACCTTGACTTTGGCTAACAAGCTGTATGAAACTTAACTAGGTAGATCTCTAAGATCAATTGGATCTCATCCAATTCCTAGATCTAGTAGGTGGACCTCCAAGTCCGAAACATATATCCAATATATGTAAATATATCCAATATATTTCCTAACATTTTCCTCTGAATCAATTAAGCCTTGGCTTTGGCTCAACAAACTTAATGATTCCAGTTAAGCGCGACCCATTGACAGTGGGATAGCTTCGTAATCCACATCGATGAACTAGAAGTGACCTTGACTTTGGCCAACAAGTCACAACCGCCCAAGACATGTGATATAGAACAAAGCTTTTGTGGTTCAAACACATCCGCGATGGATAACTTTGGCCAACAAACCAATGCCAATCTTGGATCTTGAGAGAGAACCACTCAATGGAAGGAAAACCCTTAATATTTGATGAGGGTTTTTCGCGTAATTGGCAACCAATTTATTATCTTTGATTAGGTCTCATCACACACCCTTAAGCATGCATTCTAAAAGCATAATAAGGCGCGAAATAAATTAATATGATATACAGATGGATATATAACAAATTTGTTCCTAGAACAAATCTATCCCTTTCATCTCTCCCGCTAGCACTATTCATACTTCTACCCAATTACATAATACATCGAAGAAACCTCATTTGCATTCAGAGGAATTGGTGAGAAGAGAAATACAAAGAGAATAGAGATAATGGGCTGGACACGCAGGTCCAATTTAATAAATTCTACATTTATTACAACAATTTCCAAAATTTCCCTCACCCTTCTAATATCCATCAGATATACATTATTCATACAAATACATCCAAGTATTCACACAAAGCATGTTATTCAATAAATCTAATCCAATTAATTAATCTTTGATTAATGATCATCCAATGTTCAAACAAAGATTTGATTTGCGCGAGTCCAACTCGTTTAAGAATAAATACTCAAAGTAAGTATTCTTGAATTATATCGAACTATAATTTTAAATCCAATTTAAATTGTATCAAATACTAATTCATATTTAATTCCAAATTAAATAATTACACTTATAATAATGCCTTTTAGACTTGGATTCCAAATCCAATCTTAATTGGTCTCAAAGGCCTAATTGGTATCCAATACTATTTTAATTAAAGTCCAATGGGCTTTTAATTAATTCATAAGGCATGGGCTTTGGCCAATATGGGTCAAACCCAAGATGCCAAGGTACAATTAGGAATCACCCTTTGTCATAAAATCAATTTTGGCCTATTAGGCCCAATTAAATATTAAAAGGCCCAAAAGTTATATTCGAACTTTATGGAAATGGTTTTGGGCCCAATTTGGATCCAATCCAATTGTCCAAAACCAAGCTTGGCCCAACCAAGCCCATTAAGCCTAATTACAACAAATTAAATTAACATATTATTCCAAATTACATATTAATTTAATTAAAGTGCAATTAACATAATCAATCAACTGATCTAATGTTTCCAAAACACTAATTAAATCAATTAATCATGCTCTTTAATTCCAATTCATGTCCAACACAAATTGAAGCAAAACAACTCATTCTAACATGCTTAGGCTCACGGTTTTGACAAGAATTTATCATGCAATTTGATTTCTATCCAATTAAATCGACATCTAACATACATTTAATGCCAACAACACATCCAATTGTCAAATTTTCAAAAAATCACCATGAGCAATACCTAGGGTATATTCGGCCATATCAAAGGATATATGGATTTTTGATCTAATCAATTTTTCACAAATCCATCAATGCACAAATCCAATTCAACATCATATAAACATAACCACACAACGAATTTAGGCAAATCATGCTTCAAACACAAAATCCCCAAATTAAAGTCATGAACCCTAGATTTTCAAATCAAGTTTAGGATGGCTCTGATACCATTTTTAGTGTTCCTAGAACATGCCAAGGATCTTCTAAGTGTGATTCGTGTGTGAATTAATCAAAAGGAGTTGCAGAATACTCACATTGATCGGCTTTGAATTTCGAAAATTTCCATGGATGTGTAGAAGCTCCAAGCTTTCTTGAGTGTTTCCAACACTTGGGTGAGTTTCCATATCACCTTGATTCACTCCTTATGTGCTAGCAAGAACAAAATTGAAAGAAAAAATTTCTCCTCCAAGAAGAAACCCATTCGGCCATGGTAGAGAAAAGAGAGAGAAGAGTTTTGTGTTTTGTTTTTCCAAAAACCATTACCAATTTCTTTTTCAAAAAAATGTATATACGTTTCCAAAAGTAAAAGTCAAAGTGTGTTAAGCAAGTTTCCATAATTGCTCTCAACCACTTCCATCAACTAGATTGACTAGTGATGTAAGTTGGTGGGTCCCATACTTAAATTCAAAATTCAAGTTGGGTGAGACTATGCACTTTGGGCTCAAGTTCGTTTAATTTGATTAAACAAATTTTCCGTCACAACGTAATTAAATCCAATTTAATTAAATAATAATGCCTCGCAAAATTATTACGGAAGTCGCTTACGAATTAATTTCAAATTAATTCGTTCGCCTGAATTAAAATCCAATTTAATTCCGTGTTGAAATCTGATTTAAATAAATATATCCAATATATTATTTTAGCCCAAATGAATAAATTAAATAGAAAAATCCAATTTAACTATTAAATTTATTTTCCGGATTAATTACAAATTAATCACATTCTCTCTTCTTCACGAATTAATCCCATATTAATTCATGACACAATTAATCCCAGATTAATTCTATCTCTGTTAATTAATCCAAGATTAATTCATGCCGTAATTAATTCCAGATTAATTTTCTCTTTCATAATTAATACTAGATTAATTCTGTTCGAGTCAAATCTCATTGGTGAATCTTTGGGAAGCGACTCAAGAGATCCTTGGATATGTTGGCAGTAAATCCGGTTGTCGGACTATCTGAACACGTGCGTACCCTGTACCACGTTCTTACCGATTTACAAGACATGGTTGGCTTCTAGCAAAGCACCGTGCTTACCCAATTCTCCAGAAATATTCAACAAAGAATATGTAATCTTTATCAAGCGTAGTATACAGTGTATTGCGTATTACGATCCAGTATCAGATGTCACATGCTAGGCCTGGGGCTGGAATTGTGTCTGCCCCGTACGAAGCATATATCGGATCACTAGAAACTAGTCTCATAATCGGATAATCATGACCTAGTCATACGATCCCGATAGCTGTAGCATTTAAGAGTACCAGTTCTGTATCCTACGTGATCATCATCTCCATATGACTGAAGTGATACTTCCATCTTGACATCACACCCAATACACTACGATTCTCAGTATACCCAGAAGAGGTGTACACAGAACCTTTTAAAGCCCCGGACGACCAAAACCAAAGTATACTGATTGTCGCAAGTATTAGCGATGCAAGTCTCAGGTTAAGACCAAACACACCTACCCTGATTCGGATTCCCATTGACAATAGTCATACTACCAATGGGATTCCGATGTAGAGCGAAAATGTTCCCGGTCCAACGGCTAACAGAACCTCCCATTACACTACATAAGTATCCAATACTTAAATATATGAGAAATATGTCATTAAGCTTCCATAACGCGCACAAGTGCATTACTAGCCTATTCCGCATTATCGATGTCCAGTCTCGATAATACTGTGACTAGGGATATTTAACGAACAAACCTTTCGTGGATTAATATTGTCTCATATCTTATTAATCTGGTACTGATCATATGGACTTTTATCATTTACATTTCCAAGTAATCAAATTACAAATGATAAAATAGCAATTTTCTTTGTCACATAGTTAATTTGTACAAAGAACACCATGTCTTTTACAAATAGTGATGTTATGGGTTATAATTGTCCAACACGATCACCACTATGGCATGTTGTGTTATGGTATATACTAGTACCTTCCCCATTTCTAAATATCTCCAACATCGCGTGTCTGTTCTTTTATACTTCTATGGTTTTCTACTGGCTGGTGGGCTGATCCTTAGGTTCTATCGTATTAGTCTATCCTGCGAACTGTTATTAGTGCTACGAACCTTGTGCTGATTTGTCTTGTTCTCTAGGCTATACTGGGTTCTCTTCCTAATAACCTCGGAACTTCCTTAATCTCTTTCTGGGTGATCAATCTTCTGAGATGCTACGTGAACTCTCGTCAGATTCCTTATGGTCATCTATGCCTACACTGGTAGGGACTAGGGTAGACATTTTATGTCTTAACGGGCTTCGATATTCTTATTCTTGTGCTTAGTGTCCTGGTAGGGTCTATTTCTCATGTAAGGTAGGTATGCGGTAGGCTCTATCAAAGCAACTTCCTTATCTGGTGCCACGGGGTTCGAAAACTAGATAGTTTGAGGCCTTGTCTCTATCAGATTGCTGGGGTAAGGTAACTAACCATTTCCATTTCTTGCTTGGGTATTTGGATCGGGGTTTGGGTATCATTGACCATGGAAAGCTTCGTAATCAATGTCGATGGACAAGAAGTGGTCTTGACTTTGGCCAACAAACCACAACTTGGACAAGACACCAATATGGATAAAGCTCTCGTGATTCAAACAAATCTTCGACGGACAAAGGCCTTGACTTTGGCCAACAAGCCAATGCCAGTCTTAGATCTTGAGTAAGAATCACTCAATGGAAGGAAAAACGCTTAATATTTTGCGAGGGTTTTTCGAGTGCAAATTGGCAACCAATTTATTATCTTTGTTAAGGTCTCATCATCATACACCCTTAAACATGCATTCTAAATACATAATAAAGCGCGTATAAATAAAATAATAATGATATGCGGATGGATACTTAACACATTGATCCTAGATCAAATCTCTCACTTTCCTCTCTCCCGCTAGCACATGTATTACTTCTACCTGTTACACTACACTTCTAAAGAAACCTTATTTACATTGAGGGGAATAGGTGAGAAGAGAAATACAAAGAGTATGGAGGTAATAGGCTGGACACGCAGGTCCAATTAATAAATTCTAAATTTATTACAACAATTTCTAAAATTGCCACACCCATTTAATATCCATCTGATATACATTATTCATGCATCATAACCATGTATATTCACACAAGCATGTTATCAATCAATCTAATCAAATTAATTAATCTGATAATTAATGACCATCCAATGTTCAAACAACGATTTGATTTTGCGCGAGTCAAACTCGTTTTGCGAATAAGTACTCAAAGTACGAATTCTTGAATTAAATTAAACTACAAAATTAAATCCAATTCAATTTGTATTTAATACTAATTCACTTATTTAATTCCAAATTAATTATTACACTTTATAAATAAACTTTTACGACTTAAATTCCAAATTTAATCGTTACGGGTCTCAAAGCCCGATTAAAGTCCAACGTCAATTTAATTAAAGTCCAATGGGCTTTCAATTAATTTCTTTAAGGCGTGGGCTTTTGGTCAACTCGGGTCAAACCCAATAACCAAAGCCCAATTAAGGAGTAACCCCATAAGCCTAGAAATCAATTTAGGCCCATTAGGCCCAATTAAATTATTAAGGTCCATTAGTCGCATTTGGACTTTATGGAAGCAGTTTTGGGCCCAATTGGATCCAACCAATTTAGCCTAAACCCTTCTTGGTACAACCAAGCCCAATTAGCCCATTTACAACATTTCAAGCCCAAATCCAATTTAAGCCCATTTAATTAAATCACAAAAATTCCAATTTCACAATTTAATTAAACTAAAGTGCATAACATAATTAATTACCCAAATCAATATTTCCAAAACACAAATTTGTCTAATTAATCATGCTCATTAACATTAAATCATATCCAGCACAATTTAAAAAAAATCAAACCCAATTTCACATGCTATAACTCTCGGCTTTTTGGGGTTATTTGTGTCTGATTCGGTTTCAATCCAATTAAATCCACAATCGACATTAAATCAACATTTGCCAATCGTTTCAAGTCATCCAATGATCAACGAAACAAAAAATACCAAGAATTACGGTTCATTGACTTTCAGCCAAGTCACAAAAAATTGGGGAAAATTGTTCCAAACAACATTTCATCAAATTGATCCAATCAATCCTCAATTAAAACACATTTAAGCATACTCAATCATCCAATTTCATAAAATCATGCTCAAATACATTTTACCCAAATTTTAACCCTAAGTCAAATTTCATGCTTTTACTCCGCTCTGATACCATTGTTGGAGTTCTACGGTCCCGAGGATCGAATAATAAGCATAAAAACATGTATGAATACAATCGAGGAAGTTGTAGAATACTTACGTCGATCGGTTGAGCGATGCGGTGGACAACAAAAATTCAAGTTTCTGCCCTCTGTCATGCTCGGCAGTGAGCTGCTACTGTCCTCCAAGAATCGGCCATTGATGTCCTTAAAGCTCCAAGCTTTGTGATGAAATGATTCCATGCACACGGGTGGGTTTCCCTATCACCTTCGTATATCTCTTTGAGTGCTAGCTCTTGATGTTTTTGCCACAAAAACACCATAGTTTCTCCCTTCACTGTCACAGTTTTGAGCTGAAACAGAAGGGAAGAAATTGAGCCCAAATGGGCGAGAGAGATGGAGAGGAAAAAGAGAGAGAGTGAGTTGTGTGATGGTTGTTTGAAAAAGTGTATCTAATACCACTTTTGATTTTCCAAAAAATCAATTAATTGATGTCAAAAATCAAAAAAAATACCAAACATTTAAAATATAATTAAATGTTTATCATGCCATCACACTTTAGTGTATTACACTCCACCATCAACTTCCATCAAGTCACATCACTCAATTAATCAAGTGACAAGTTGTCACATCACTCAAAGTGACTAATGATTTGACTTGCGTGCCGCACTCGAATTCGAAATGTGAATGCGCTCGCAAACAATCCCGGGCTCGGGTTCGCTAATTCCAAATTAACGAATTTTCCGTTGCGACGTAATTAAATGATTATGCCTAGCGAAATCACTATTCACGTCGCTAACGAATTAATTCCAAATTAACTCGTTCGCCCGAATTAAAATCTAATTTTAATTTCGCATCGAAATCCAATTTCATATAATATATCAAATATATTATTTTAATCGATTAATTCCAAATTAATCGTTATCTCTCTTTTAATAATATTTTATCCCAGATAAAATATCTCTGCAATTAATCCCAGATTAATTTTCTCTATCATCTAATTAATCCCAGATTAATTAAGTGCGAGTCATACGTCATCGGTGAATCTTCGGGAAGCGACCTATGAGATCCCCGGATATGTTGGCAGTAAATTCGGTTGTCGGACTATCTGAACACGTAAGTACCTAGTACTACGTTTTTACCGATTTACAAGACAAGGTTGGCTTCTAGCTAAGCGCCATGCCTACCCAATTCTCCAGAAACAAGCTTACAGGAATAATCGATCTATATCAGGTGTAGTATACGTAGTATTGCGTATTTCGATCCATATCGGATGATCACATGCAAGGCCTGGGGCTGGTATAGTGTCTGCCCCGTACGAAGCATATATCGGATCACTAGCAACTAGTCTCTTTATTATCGGATAATCATGACCAAGTCATATTATCCCGATGGTTGCAACCCTTTAGAGAACCAGTTCTGTATCCATGCGCGATCATCATCTCTATACGACTAGAGTGATACTTCCGTCTTGACATCACACCCAACACACTACGATTCTCAATATACCCAGCAGAGGCGTACACAGAACCTGTTAAAGCCCTGGACGACCAAAACCAAACTATATTGATTGTCGCAAGTATTAGCGGTGCAAGTCTCAGGTTAAGACCAAATACATCTACCCTGATTTCGGACTTCCATAGACACATAGTCATACTACCAATGGAATTCCGAGGGGGTCTATCCAGAGCGAAGCTGTTTCCCGTACCATCGGTAAAACACAACCTCCTATTACACTTGCATGAATATCATATACCCAAATATATGAGAACTATGTCGTCTTGCACTCACAACGCGCACAAGTGTAATACTAGTCTTTTACGTATTATCGATGTCCAATCTCGATAATACTCTGACTAGGGATATTTAATGATTTATCCTTCGTGGATTGATACTGTCTCATATCTTCTCAATCTAGGCACAAATCATAGGGACCTCCTATCATTTATGCATCATGGTGATCTAATCACAAATGATAAGAGAGCAATCTCATTTGTCACATAGTTAATTTGTACAACAACACCATGATCTGTACAAATAGTGACGCTATGGGTCATAATTGTCTAACAGGGCACCGATCCGACCCTAGGGTTTCCACAACCGCCCCAACAAGTTCCTCTTCCAATGCCCATCCTTTTTGCAATGGAAATATTTTCCTTAGGGCTTGGCACGTTTAGAGTCTTTCTTGTTCTTCTTTTTCATAGGCTTTGTCTTAGCCTTCCCTGTATCTTTCTTCTTGTTCTTTGCAGATCTAGAAGATTCGGCAATATTTGCCTCAGCTATGGATTTACGAGGTGCCAGCATGGACTCGTAACTGGTGAGATTATTTAACAGTTGGATCAAATTAAAAGACAATTTGTTCATTGAATAATTTTTTTTAAATTGTATGAAACTCTTCGGAAGCATTTCCATGATCATAGTCACCTACCCTTGCTCATTAATACGAGCACCAAGGGTTTTAGCTATATTGAGATAAGACATAATCCTTTAGACATGCTCTCGGACTGATGTTCCTTCCTTTATCTTAGCAGTTAACAATGAGATGATAGCCTCATGTTGTTGCCGCTCCGAAGGTTGCCTAAACATGTCTTGTAATAATTGTATTGTTAAAGATGCTTTAGCCATAGGCTCATGCTTTACAGCTAGGATGTCAAACATCCCTACTATCAACTAGGAGCGGGCTTTCTCATCGGTCGTAACCCAATTATTATAGGCATCGCGTACAGCTTTGCCAGTATTTAGGAATGGCTCAGGAGGACATTCCTCCATCAGGATAAATTTAAGGTCTTCACAGACCAATACAGCATTCATAATACTTTTCTATTTTACATAATTTTCCCCGGTTAATTTGTCTTGTGAGAGAATTGTGATTATTGGGGATATCATGGCTGAAATAAAATAAACAAACATGCATTTAACATCCATTCATCGCATATTAAAATCATCAATCATTTAGGCATAAAATTAAACATGATGCATGATCCATGTATAATGAATTAGAAACTTAAAAGAATTATTATGCCACAGAAATCTATCATCTCATAAATAAGTACCGTCATATGGTAGGTCAAGTACTTGCATGATAGATTGAGACAATCTTAATTGATTAATATATCTGGAAATAACTCTTATTCCTATGTTAATCAACTACCGTTTTATTTGATCTAGGACTATTGATTAACTTTTTAATCATTCCTTTGTGAGTGTAACCCGTTATTTCGGAACCCTTGGACTTAACTAGTGAAGTATCTCTGTAGGGTAGGTCAAATCACCAAATACATCTAGAATTACAATCCTCTCGAAATCTAAATCTGATGTTGACCCAAAAAGGACACCATCTGTAGGGGATGAAAACAAAGATGTCTCGAGGCGCCTTTTGAATCTCACATTTTTGGACAATAGTTGAGATAATGGGATATATTATGGTATATCCATCTCCCACTCACTATTTTAGAGTTTAAGATTTCTATTACACTAGTATCCAATTTATTTAGATTATGCACGGCTAAAACATAACCTAATTAATACTAGTATATTATTAGTGATCTAACCAATTTTAACTCTTAAAATTTTATTCACTAATTATGATTAATCTCAACTAACATTTTTGTAACGACCGGAAATCCCGACTACTATTACATCGTGAGACGAATGTTACATAATATAAATTATGTTTGAGCACATATATATTTATGGAATGATTTGGGGACAATCAGTGAATTCCTCGAAATTTCGATACAAAACTGTATAATGCTCCACTCCGGACAGCCCATGGTATTTAGACCGTAACTTTCTCATACGAACTCCATTTTTTTATGAATTTTATATCGTCGGAAAGATGAGATCAAGACCTACAACTTTTGCATTGAATACTTTCCAAATTCAAAGCAGAAGTAAGTCAAAAATGAGACTAAAAAATCTGGGTGAATAGTACCCGAGGATGAGTCTAGACAATTCTCAAAACTTCTCATTTTTTTCAATTTTATTTCATTAAATTATACACAAAAAATATCAAACAAGTCCTAGTATATATATGTGGTACTATTCATATTTTCATAATAGAAAAAGAAGAGAAGAAAAACGTGAAGGAGAGAAAGAAAAAAAAAAGAGAAGAAAAAATAAGAAGAATGAAAGAAGAAAAAAAGAAAAGAGAAGAAAAAGCAAAGAAGAAGATGAGCAACAATTAAGACCTGTAGAAGTGATGGAAATCAAAAGAAAATAGATTATCGGCAGGAATCCCAAGTTCATTGACAATACGAAACAGTGCCAGCCAGGTTCCAAAATCAGTGCGTGGACACTCTTCTCTAAAGTTGACTTTTATGATGTATTTTACATATCTGACTTATTTTTACGCTTTAGGGTGTTAGTTGATTTTTATTACAGTTATCTCATGAAAGGTTATGTTTTAAGTTATGTTTGAGAAAGAAATGTTTTCAAAGTTTGATTTTATGATTTTCGAGGCATGGAAGAAAAACCATCCTCAGCTTGTAGAGGACTGGGGCGACAACGATACGTAATACCCCCAGATCCTAGTTCAGGACTAGGGATGACAGATGCCCATAGATCCTAGTTTCAGAGCTTGAAGGGTGGCATAGATCCGCACCCTAAGTTCTAGTTCAGTGGCTTGGGGGACGGTGATACGTAACGCCCCAAGACCACTAGTTTGAGGGACACGAGTGGCATGCTTTAGGGGACGACGATACGTAACGCCTCAAAGTCATGGATTTGCATTTCTGGCTCTAGTTAGGGATATGGGGGACGGCGATACGTAACGCCCCCATACGTCAGGTTTTCAGAGACAGAAACCAGTTTTTAGAAACATTTTTCAGATACAGTTTTCAGAAAAGTTCCAGAGAAAGCTTTTCTAGAGATAAAGTTTTCAGAAAAAATAGTTTATAAGAGATTTCCAGGAAAACAGATTTTAGAAAAGTTTTTCAGAAAGAAAGAGTTGTTTTTCAGTTTATAAAGAGGTTTTCAGAAAAGATAAATTTGAGATAAGTTGAATTTTAGAACCATTTGTTTTCAAAAGCGTTTTAGTGTTTATTTATAAAATTTCCACTCACTTAGATCGTTCAAACGATCTAACTCTCCCCCATTCCCAGTGTTTTGTTTTGCAGGTTCTTGGAGGAAGAGCTCGAGGGGACGGATACTGATAGCAGTCACTAGTGGGTTTAGTCTACCAGGTCAAGTTAGAAACAAAGTCCAGTTCAGCTAGAGTCAGGAAGTGACATGTAATATACATCTTGTGTAGTAAAGATTTCTTATATATTGCATTTTAGTAATCATTGTCAAGTTGCAATATGTATTAAAACATAGCATTTAGTATCAAAAGTGTTATGCATTCATGATTGATGAGTTGGGCAATAGCCTCATCCATGAGTTTATATGTGAGATAAGAATAGCAGATATCATAAGTCAGAGGCTTAAGGGAATAGTACGGCCTATTCCCTGCCGGTAACATCTTCCAGACCAGGGATGTTACAATTTTACTTAATTAAACTAATTTAATCAAGTTTTCTTTAGTGACCTAATTTATTTTAACTCTTAAAATATTAGTTCATTAATAGGTTTTAAAATTTAGAATTCAACGAATGGACCAATATTAATTAAACTATTTAATTGATTGAAGAACATTATAAATTCAAATGGTACGTGGAATTATATCCCGAGTGTAGACCACATTACCGTCCATTCGGAATCGGCTATGGAATTTACGTCCGGGTTTCCATCCGATATACCAAGGAAAATATAATGCACTCATAAGGTCCATAAGTATTAAACTTTGAATTCTCATTTTTAAACCATTAAACCAATTAATCTTATTAATTAGTTTTCATGCATCTCATATTCCAATTTAACTCTTAAATTACATAAAATCACAGTTTATAACTTAGAATTTCATGCATCTAAACATGTTATGGTATATGAAAATACAAAAGTAGGCACCCTAGGCTATATGAAATATTATTAAACTATTTAAAAAAATATTCATATACCCAGGTCTGTCGTCGCGACTCCCTGATGGTAGACCTCCAATTCCTAGATCTTGTAGGTGGACCTCCAAGTCCAAAACGTATATCCAATATATCATCCTAACCTTTTTCCTCTGAATCAACTAAGCATTGGCTTTGGCTCAACAAGCTTAATGATTCCAGTTAAGCGTGACCCATTGACAGTGGGAAAGCTTCATAATCCACGTCGATGTACAGAAGTGACCTTGACTTTGGCCAACAAGTCACAACTGCCCAAGACATGCGATATATAACAAAGCTTTCGTGGTTCAAACACATCTGCGATGGACAATGATCTTGACTTTGGCCAACAAACCAATGTCAATCTTGGATCTTAAGAAAGAACCACTCAATAGAAGGAAAACGTTTAATATTAAAGTGAGGGTTTTCGTGTAAATTGAAAACCAATTTATTATCTTTGATTAGGTCTCATCATACACCCTTAAACATGCATTCTAAAAGCATAATAAGGCGCGATAAATTTAATAATGATATGCGGATGGATATATAATACTATTTGTTCCTAGAACAAATCTCTCTCTTGCCTCTCTCCCGCTAGCACATTACATACTTCTACCCAATTACATAATACATTAAAGAAACCTCATTTACATTGAGGGGAATTGGTGAGAAGAGAAATACAAAGAGTAAATAGATGATAGGTTGGACACGCAGGTCCAATTTAATAAATTCCAAATTTATTACAACAATTTCCAAAATTGCCCCACTAGACTAATATCCATCCGATATATATTATTCATACAAATACATCCAAGTATTCACACAAAGTATGTTTTTCAATCAATCTAATCCAATAAATTAATCTTTGAATTAATGACCATCCAATATTCATACAACGATTTGATTTGCGCGAGTCCAACTCGTTTAAGAATAAATACTCAAAGTACGTATTCTTGAATTATATCGAACTACAATTTTAAATCCAATTTAAATTGTATCCATTACTAATTCATATTTAATTCCAAATTAAATAATTACACTTTTAATAGTGCCTTTTGGACTTGGATTCCAAATCCAACCCACTTGGGTCTCATAGACCCAAATAACATCCAATGCCTTTTCAATTAAAGTCCAATGGGCTTTCAATTAATTCTTTAGGCATGGGCTTTGGCCATAATGGATCAAACCAAAAATGTCAAGGCCCAATTAGGAATCACCATATGCCAAAAAATTAATTTAGGCCCAATTAAATTTTAAAGGCCCAATAGTCATATTTAGACTTTATGGAAATGATTTTAGGCCCAATTGGATCCAACCCAATTATCCAAAATCAAAGTTGGCCCAACCAAGCCCATTAGCCCAAATATAACAAATTAGATTAATACATTATTCCAAATTACATATTAATCCAATTAAAATGTAATTAACATAATTAATCAATTAATCCAAAGTTTCCAAAACACTAATTAATCTAATTAATCATGCTTAACTATCCAATTCATGTCCATCACAAATTGAAGCAAAATCAACTCATTATAACATGTTTAAGCTCACGACAATTGCATAAAATAACATTCAATTTTGATTTCAATCCAATTAAATCAACAATCAATATTCATTTCATCCATTTAACATATCCAATTGTTAAATTTCAAAATTTTCCATGAGCATTTCTAGGGCATACATTCGGCCATGCTAAGGAATTGGGGATTTTTGATCCAATCAAATTATCACAAATCCAATGATGCACAAATCCAATTCATCATCATACTAACACAACCAAACAATCAATTTAAACAAATCATTATCCAAGCAAAAGATCCCAACTTAAAGTCCATAAACCCTAGATTCAAATCATGCTTAGATCTCGCTCTGATACCATTGTTAGTGCCTCTAAGACATGCCAATGATCTTAAACAATGATTGTAGTGTGAATTAAACAACTAAGTTGTTGAATACTTACATTGATCGGTTTGGAGATTTCAAAATTTCCTTTAGATGTTGAAGCTCCAAGCATGAAAATGAGTTTCAAACTCTCGGGTCAGTTTCCCTATCACCTTGTTTGACTCCCAAAAGTGCTAGCTTTCTTGAAATTTTTGCAACAAAAATTCCTTTAAAATGGAGATAGTGTTTGGCTTTGTGAGAAAGGAGAAGAGAGAAGATGGTGAATAGTTAAATGTGTGTTGTTGTGTGTTTAAATAATTAAAACATTATTGCCAACTATCACCATCACAATTTTGACAAGTGATGTGAGTTGTGGGTCCCACCCAATTATGAATTCCAAATTCAAGTTGGCTTATACAACATACTTTGGGCTCGGGTTCGTTTAATCCGATTAAACGAATTTTCCGTCGCGACGTAATTCAATCCAATTTAATTAAATAATAATGCCTAGCAAAATTATTGAGAAAGTCGCTTACGAATTAATTCCAAATTAATTTGTTCGCTCGAATTAAAATCCAATTTTAATTCCGTATTGAAATCCGATTTCAATTAATATATCCGATATATTATTTTAGCCCAATTAAATAAATTAAATAGTAAAATCTAATTTAACTATTAAATTTATTTTTCCGATTAATTCCAAATTAATCGCGTTCTCTCTTCTAGATGAATTAATCCCAGATTAATTCTTACCGCAATTAATCCCAGATTAATTTTCTCTTTCATAATTAATCCCAGATTAATTCTTGCCGTAATTAATCCCAGATTAATTTTCTCTCTGATAATTAATCCCAGATTAATTTTGTTCGAGTCAAATGTCATCGGTGAATCTTTGGGAAGTGACCCAAGAGATCCCTGGATATGTTGACAGTTGATGAGCGGAAAATATATCAATATTCATGCCCCTTTTACTTAATATTTTGTTTGGTTTCTCGGGTTTGATGAACGTTTTGATGTGTTTTAGTTTATTATACGGATAAAATAATATTGGGACTCAATGGAATCATTTAGGATGAAATGTGGGTCAAATAAGGGCAAAAATATTGGACTTGACATATTAATTTTGGAGATTGGAAACTTGAAAGGGCGTTCTAACGAAGTACAGTTTCGGAAATTCCAATTTTGCGCACTTTTCATATTTTAGGCATAACTTTTTACTCCGATATCGGATTGAGCTAATTAAAGTTCCAGATTAAAGATGATCAAAGATCTACAACTTTGAAGAACAAAATAATTTCGAATTCTGAATATTTCATGACCGAAATTGATAAAACATCCAGAAGTGTGTTATGCGTAATTATTAAAGTCATTTTCAAAGTAAATAAATAAATAAATAATAAAAATAGTCAAACTCCCACCAAACATGATAACAATTAATAATGGATTTGGTAGAGCAATTAGTGGAGCAATTAATAATGGATTTGGTGGAGTAATTAATAATGGATTTGGTGGATGATTTGATAGAGGCAAAATTTTACCTATAAATACCAAGCCATTTCATTTGTAAATTCATACTTTCTTCTTTGAAATTCCTTAAGAATAACTAAGAAGATTGTATCTTGTTTGTTTATTTACAACTTTCAGTAATTAATTTCCACTTTCGTACTTTATTTTCTTTACTTTTCAGTTTTTACTTTATGTAATTTACTTTTACGCACAGTACTGAGGTATGGGTTTCCGATCTCACCTCATGTAGATATCAATCTTATTGAGGAAGACGAACCGGCTACGTATGAGGAAGTGATACAGGGTATCGACTCCTTTTTGTGGCAAAGTGCCATGAAGTCCGAAATGGATTACATATATACAACCAAGTTTGGACACTGGTTGATGTACCATAAGGAATTGTGCCTGTTGGTACTAAATAAGTCTTCAAGGGAGACATACATGGATGACAACATACAAACGTACAAAGCTATGCTTGTAGTGAAAGGGTATCGTCATCAACATAGTGTCGATTACGACGAAATCTTTTACCCATTGCCATTATTAAATCTATTCGGATAATGCTTGCTAATGCTGCATATTTCTTTTATGAAATATGGCAGTTGAACGTCAAACTCATTTTCCTTAAATGAAAACCTTTAGGAGGATGTTTACAACATACTGACAGTTTTGTCGTGCCGGAAACAAGGTTTGCAAGTTAAATCGATCCATTTATGAAATGAAGCAAGCATTGTGTTCTTAGAACCAACGTTTTGATGATATCATAATGATATATGACTTCATTCAAAACGATAATGATTCTTGTGTATATAAGGAGGTTAATGTGAGCGCACTAACAATGATTGTCCTATAAGATGATGATGTATAGCTTCACAGCAATGACATCCCCATATTAACAATCGATGAAAGCTTGGATTTCATTAAAATTCTCCATGGAATACTGGGGAGAGACAACCTTTATTCTAGGAATAAGGATCTACTGGGATAGATCTAAACGAATTTGGCAGTCTCCGAGAACTCGTACATTGAAAGATATGTACGTGACCTAATGTCTCATATGCTTTGAGCATATAGAGGCACAATTAGGCCGATCCAGGTGAGAGTCATTGGATTGATGTTAAGAACATCCTTGAGTATCTTAGACGAACTAAGGATGCGTTCTTAATTTATGGAGAATGAGAACTTGAAGTGACTGGGTTCAGCGCTGCAAGTTTCCAAACCAACAAAGACGACTGTAAGTCATAATAAGGGTACGTATATTGTTTGAATAACGGAACGGTGAGCTGGAAATCTTCCAAGCAAGATACTGTTGCCGAATAAACAACAAAAGCGGAACATTGCTGCAGCTAAGGCAGCAAAATAAGCATTTTGGATCTACAAAATTTCTAATTGATTAGAAGTAGTTCTGTTAGCAGCTGAGCTAGGCTACAGCGCAAGTTAAAGAACCGCGGTCTCATTAATGATCCAAGTATATACTTCGACTATTTCATCTGATCAGTGAGATCATACATCGTGGCGATGTGATGATCAAATAATTCGCATCAGAAGATAACATTGCAAATCCGCTGACGAACATGGTGTTGTTGTACAAATTAACTGTGTGACAAAAGAAACTGCTCTTTTATCATTTTTAATTGGATTACCGAGATATATAAATGATAGAAGTCCATATGATTAGTATCGGATTAATAAGATATTAGACAATATTAATCCACTAAGGTTTAATCATTAAATATCCCTAGTCGTAGTATTATCGAGACTGGACATCGATAATGCGGAATAGACTAGTATTACACTTGTGCGTGTTATGGAAGCATAACGACATAGTTCTCATATGTTTAAGTATTGGATACTTATGCAAGTGTAATAGGAGGTTATGTTTACCGATGGTACGGAAACAGCTTCGCTCTGGATAGACCCCTCGGAATCTCATTGGTAGTATGACTATGTGTCTATGGGAATCCATATCAGGGTAGGTGTATTTAGTCTTAACCTGAGACTTGCATTGCTAATACTTGCGACAATCAGTATACTTTGGTTTTGGTCGTCCGGGGCTTTAACAGGTTCTGTGTACTCCTCTTCTGGGTATACTAAGAATCGTAGTGTATTGGGTGGGATGTCAAGATGGAAGTATCACTCCAGTCATATGGAGATGATGATCACGTAGGATATGGAACTAGTAATCTTTAGTACTGTAGTCATCGGGATAATATGACTAGGTCATGATTATCCGATTATAGAGACTAGTTACCATAGATCCGATATATGCTTCGTACGGGGTAGACACAATTCCAGCCCTAGGCCTAGCATGTGATATCGATACTGGATCGTAATACGCAATACTAAGTATACTATGCCTGATAAAGATTACATATTAGTTTACAGAATATTTCTGGAGAATTAGGTAGGAACGGTGTTTTGCTAGAAGCCAACCATGTCTTGTAAATCGGTAAAGAAGTGGTACTGGGTACGCTCATATTCGGATAGTTCGATAACCGTATTTACTGCCAACATATCCAGGGATCTCTTGGGTCGCTTCCCGAAGATTCACCGTTGAGATTTGACTCGAACAGAAAATTAATCTGGGATTAATTATGAGAGAGAAAAAATTAATCTGGGATTAATTATGGTAATAAATTAATCTGGGATTAATTAAATGAGAAAGAATTAATCTGGGATTAATTACGTCGAGAATTTATCTGGGAATAAATTAATCGAGAAGAGAGAACGCGATTAATTTAGAAATAATCGGTAAAGTAAATTTAATAGTTAAATTAGATTTTACTATTTAATTTATTTAATTGGGCTAAAATAATATATTAGATATATTAATTGAAATTAGATTTCAATGCAGAATTAAAATTGGATTTTAATTCAAGCGAACGAATTAATTTGGAATTAATTCGCGAGCGACTTCCGTAAAAATTTTGTTAGTCATTATTATTTAATTAAATTGGATTTAATTAAGTCGCAACGGAAAATTCGTTTAATTTGGAATTAAACGAACCCAGACCCGAGCGAAGTTGCGTGTTGGATTGTCCGACTTAAATTTGGAATTTAAAGTGGGGCCCACCAACTTACATCAACAAGTCACTTGGGTGATGGAAGTGGTTGGGAGCTTTTAAAGCTTTCTTGTCCAACACACTTTGCTTTTTGGAAAATATAAATGCAACTTTTGTATTTGTTTTTGGAAATTTGATTTTAGAAATCAAAATTCCAAAATTACTATTCCCTCTTCTCTGTCTCACAATGCCGTGAGTCTCACCATGGGAGGGAAATTTTTCTTCCAAATTTGTTAAAGCTAACACTTAAAGGAGTGAATCAAGGTGATAGGGAAACTCACCCAAGTGTTGGAAACACTCAAAGAAAGATTGGAGCTTCCATTAAATCAAAGAAAAATTCTTGAAATCATCCAAATCATTGTAAGTTTTTTCCGCAAACTTTTTTTATTATTCGCACTTTAATCATGCTTACTGATCTTGTGGCATGTCTTGGAGACTAACAATGGTATCTAGAGCCATCCTAAGTTTGATTTGGAATTTTAGGGTTCATGACTTTAATTGGGGATTTTTGTGTTTAGAACTTGATTTTCCTAAATTGGTTGTTGGGTTGTGTTTGAATGATGTTGAATTGGATTTGTGCATCTTCAATTTTGTGAAAAATTGATAGGATTATTTTTCCCCAAAATTACCCCTTGGCCGAATTATGAACCCTAGAAGTATCATGGTGATTTTTGAATTTTAACAATTGGATGTGTTAAATGGCATGATAGAAATAATGAATGTTGATTTAAATTGGATTGAAATCAAATTGAATGTTTTTATTGCCAATTGTCGTGAGCCATAATGCATGTTATTAGATTGATTTTTCTTCAATTTGTGTTGGACATGAATTGGAAATATAGAGCATGATTAATTGAATTAATTAGTGTTTTGGAAGCATTAGATTAATTAATTAATTATGGTAATTACACTTGAATTGAATTAATTTGTAATTTGGAATAATGAATTAATTTAATTTGTTATAATTGGGCTTAATGGGCTTGGTTGGGCCAAGTTTGGTTTAGGAAAATTGGTTGGATCCAATTGGGCCTAAAACCATTTCCATAAAGTCCAAATATGACAATTGGGCCTCTAAATAATTTAATTGGGCCTAATGGGCCTAAATTGATTTTTGGCATAGGGTGATTCCTAATTGGGCCTTGGCATCTTGGGTTTGACCCATGATTGCCAAAGCTCATGCCTAAAGAATTAATTAAAAGCCCATTAGACTTTAATTGAATAGTATCGGATACTAATTAGGAAACTGTTAAAATGTACCTAGTTTGACTAGAAACAATATCTCTATATCTAAGTTTAACCCGTTTTGGGTATACCTTTATATTCTAGAACACTAAGTGTTTTGTTTATAAAGATGATATTGAGATAAACACATTGGATGTGAATAACAGTATTTATATTTGGAATATAAACAAATCTCAAACGTATAACATGACAAACAAATAGCTCAAACTGAATTAATCAGTTAAGACTTATTTGTGGAATTGTTGTCTATGACACATTAACAAGACTCGTATATCCACACTTTCGAAGAGTGGATACTAGGACGAATTTGATTCTAATTCAAATGATGTCTACGAATCTAGTTTATTAGGCAAAGTGCCTAAAATACCTTTTACTTGGCAAAAGTGTAAGTGCCACCGATCTGTTAGCCCTCGTTCATAGTGACATAAATGGGCCCATATCTAGCTAGGCTAGAAGAGGATATGAATAATTCAAAACCTTTACGGATGTACCATCGCGTTACGGTTATGTGTTTCGAATGAAACATAAATCAGAAACTTTTGAGTAATTCAAAAAGTTTCGACACGAAGTAGACAGACAGACCGGCTAAAGTATTAAACCGTCACGATTAGACCGTAGTGGAAAATACTTAAGCAATAAGTTTTTCGATTACCTGAAAGAGTATAGTATTCTTTCACAGTTGACTCCTCCCGGAACACCTCAATTGAGCAGTTTATCCAAACGGAGAAACCGAATTTGTTGGACATGATAAGGTTAATGATGAGTCACTCTGAGCTACCAATTTCCTTCAAGGGATAAGCATTAAACAATGCAATACTTATTTTGAATAAGGTTCCATGAAAATCTGTTAGACAGATTTCATATTAGATATGAACAGGAAAGAAACCAGATTTCTCATTCCTGAAGATTTGGGAATGCTAGGCATATGTTTGGAAGGTACCAAACTATAACCCAAATCGGATAAGTGCCTATTTGTAATTGGTTTTCCTAAGGAAACCAAAGTATAATACTTATACAACTCACTAGAGAACAATATAATTGTTGCTCTCCATGCGGTTTTCCTAAGAGGAATTCTTATATGCAGTGGTAAGTGGGAGGAACGTAAAACTCGATGGAAATCAGAGAAATACAGTTCCGGGCACCGAGTCCTCACGGAACACTAACAGTTCATCAGGGATTAAACTATACCAATAATATTCGAATACACAAGAATTGCGTAGGTTGAAGAGAGTCAGAAAATAACCTAAGAGGTATGGGTTTCTGATCTCACCCCATGTAGATATCAATCTTATTGAGGAAGACGAACCGACTACGTATGAGGAAGTGATACAGGGTATCGACTCCTTTTATGGTAAAGTGTCATGAAGTCCGAAATGGATTACATGTATACAACCAAGTTTGGATGCTGGTTGATGTACCAGAAGGCATTGTGCCTGTTGGTAATAAATAAGTCTTCAAGGAAGACATACATGGATGGCAACATACAAACGTACAAAGCTAGGCTTATAGTGAAAGGGTACCGTCATCAATATAGTGTCGATTACGATGAAATCTTTTACCCGTTGCCATGATTAAATCCATTCGGATCATGCTTGCTAATGCTGCATATTTCTTTTATGAAATATGGCAGTTGAACGTCAAAATCACTTTCCTTAAACGGAAAATTTTAGGAGGATGTTTACAACATCCTTACGGTTTTGTCATACCGGAACATGCAAACAAGGTTTGCAAGTTAAATCGATCCATTTATATATTGAAGCAAGCATTGTTTTCTTGGAACCAACGTTTTGATGATATCATAATGGTATATGACTTCATTCAAAACGATAATGATTCTTGTGTATATAAGGAGGTTAGTGGGAGCGCACTAACAACGATTGTCATATAAGATGATGATGTATTCCTTCACAGCAATTACATTCCCATATTAACAATCGATGAAAGCTTGGCTTTCATTAAAATTCTCCATGGAATACTTGGGAGAGACAACATTTATTCTAGGAATAAGGATCTACTGGGATAGATCTAAAAGAAGTTGGCACTCTCCGAGAACTCGTATATTGAAAGATATGTACGTGACCTAGTGTCTAATATGCTTTGAGCATATGGAGTCACAATCAGGCTGATCCAGGTGATAGTCACTGGATTGATGTTAAGAACATCATTGGGTATCTTAGATGAACTAAAGATGCGTTCTTAATTTACCGAGAAGGAGAACTTGAAGTGACTGGGTTCACCGCTGCAAGTTTCCAAACCGACAAAGATGACTGTAAGTCACAATAAGAGTGCATATATAGTTTGAATAAAGGAACAATGAGCTGGAAATCTTCCAAGCAAGATACTGTTGCCGAATAAACAACAAAAGCGGAACATTGATGCAGCTAAGGCAGCAAAAGAAGCATTTTGGATCTATAAAATTTCTAATTGGATTAGAAGTAGTTCTGTTAGCAGCTGAGCTAGGCTACAACACAGGCTAAAGAACCGCGGTCTCATCAATGATCCAAGTATGTACTTCGACAATTTCATCTGATTCATGAGATCATACATCTTGGCAATGTGATGATCAAATAAATCGCATCAGAAGATAACATTGCAAATCCGCTGACGAAAGTTGTTTCTCATCAGAAGTTTGAGCGACCCGTACATAGTTCAGGTGTAGGACACTTGAGTGATTGGCTATAGGCCAAGTGGGAGATTGTTGGACAATTATGACCCATAACATCACTATTTGTACATAACATGGTGTTGTTGTATAAATTAACTGTGTGACAAAGGAAACTGCTCTTTTATCATTTTTAATTGGATTACCGAGATATATAAATGATAGAAGTCCATAATATTAGGACCAGATTAATAAGATATGAGACAATATTAATCCACTAAGGTTTAATCATTAAATATCCCTAGTCATAGTATTATCGAGACTGGATATTGATAATGCGGAATAGACTAGCATTACACTTGTTCGTGTTATGGAAGCATAACGACATAGTTCTCATATGTTTAAGTATTGGATACTTATGCAAGTGTAATAGGAGGTTGTGTTTACCGATGGTACTGAAATAGCTTCACTCTGGATAGACCCTTCGGAATCCCATTGGTAGTATGACTATGTGTCTATGGGAATCCGTATCAGGGTAGGTGTATTTGGTCTTAACCTAAGACTTGCATCGCTAATACTTGCGACAATCAGTATACTTTGGTTTTGGTTGTCCGGGGCTTTAATAGGTTCTGTGTACGCCTCTTTTGGGTATACTGAGAATCGTAGTGTATTGGGTGTGATGTCAAGATAGAAGTATCACTCCAGTCATATGGAGATGATGATCACGTAGGATACAGAACTAGTACTCTTTAGTACTGCAGTCATCAAGATAATATGACTAGGTCATGATTATCCGATTATAGAGACTAGTTACCAGAGATTCGATATATGATTCGTACGGGACAGACACAATTCCAGCCCTAGGCCTAGCATGTGATATCGATACTGGATTGTAATACACAATACTACATATACTACCCCTGACAAAGATTACATATTCGTTTACAGAATATTTCTGGAGAATTGGGTAGGCACGATGCTTTGCTAGAAGCCAATCATGTCTTGTAAATCATTAAGGATGTGGTACTGGGTATGCACGTATTCGGATAGTCCGATAATCGTATTTACTGCCAACATATCCAGGGATCTCTTGGGTCACTTCCCGAAGATTCACCGTTGAGATTTGACTCGAACAGAAAATTAATCTGGGATTAATTATGAGAGAGAGAAAATTAATATGGATTAATTACAGCAATAAATTAATCTGGGATTAATTAAATGAGAAAGAATTAATCTGGGATTAATTAAATGAGAAAGAATTAATCTGGGATTAATTACGTCGAGAATTTATCTAGGAATAAATTCATCGAGAAGAGAGAACGCGATTAATTTAGAATTAATCGGTAAAGTAAATTTAATAGTTAAATTAGATTTTACTATTTAATTTATTTAATTGGGCTAAAATAATATATTAGATATATTAATTGAAATTAGATTTCAACACATAATTAAAATTGGATTTTAATTCAAGCGAACGAATTAATTTGGAATTAATTCGCGAGCCACTTCCGTAATAATTTTGTTAGGCATTATTATTTAATTAAATTGGATTTAATTAAGTCGCAAAGGAAAATTCATTTAATTTGGAATTAAACGAACCCGGGCCCGAACGAAGTTGCGTGTTGGATTGTCCGACTTAAATTTGGAATTTAAAGTGGGGCCCACCAACTTACATCAACAAGTCACTTGGGTGATGGAAGTGGTTGGGAGCTTTTAAAGCTTTCTTGTCCAACACACTTTGCTTTTTGGAAAATATAATGCAACTTTTGTATTTGTTTTTGGAAATTTGATGTTAGAAATCAAAATTCCAAAATTACTATTCCCTCTTTTCTCTCTCACAATGTCGTGAGTCTCTCACCATGGGAGGAAAATTTTTCTTCCAAATTTGTTCAAGCTAGCACTTAAAGGAGTGAATCAATGTGATAGGGAAACTCACCCAAGTGTTAGAAACACTCAAAGAAAGCTTGGAGCTTCCATTAAATCAAAGAAAAAGTCTTGAAATCATCCAAATCATTGTATGCTTTTTCCGCAAACTTTTTTGATTATTCGAACTTTAATCATGTTTAGTGATCTTGTGGAATGTCTTGGAGACTAACACTTGGTTGACATAGGAATATTATTAATTAAGTTACACTAGGTTTTTATATCTGACCATCGGAATAGGCTTTTACATAATTTCATCTTCCAGGTTAATAAACCAATATATTACACAACCGTAAGATAACCACTTCATCTTTAAAAATGGTATTGGAAGGATTCACAACCCTGGATAGTTTTATAAATTTGAATTTTCTTCAATCTACTTTCAAGCAATTTATTTACTTGTTTTAATTTTAAAGTCACCACCCAATCAAACAATCAATCCATTAGATACTTGTAAACATTTAACTTCATAAATTGATAACAAAAGGTTTTAAGTCCTCGTGGGATCGATACTTTTTTATACTACTTGAATGATATGTGCCCTTGCGTTATACGCGTGTGATTACGCCGGTCAAGTTTTTGGCGCCGTTGTCGGGGACTTATTTATCTTCCACTATTAGTTTTGGAGTTAGATACCTTTACTTGTATAATTTTCTTTTTACTATTTATTTCTTTTTTCTTGTGTTTCAAGTTCTCGGACACTACATGAGACGAACCGGAAACTTTGAAATCCGACCGCTTGACCCAAAAATTGAAAGAACCATCAGACAATTAAGAAGGGAAAGGCGAGAAGGCCAAGAAGCAATCGTTAATATGGAACCTGAACCGTTGGAAGTTGCACCACCAATTCCCATTTGAGAAAGAACCATTCCAGTGGTTGACGGCTTCATTTCTTGTATTGTATTTCCTCCCTTACCAGCAAATGCGTGTGACATCAAAACTTGCATTCAGATGATTCAGCAGTCAGTTCAGTTTGGGGGGAATGCAACTGAAGATCCTAATGCCCATATCAGCAACTTCCTGGAAGTTTGCGGCACTTTCAATTACAACAGAGCATCAGAAGAAGCAATGAGACTGTGAGTTTTTCCATATTCCTTGAAAGATAGAGCAAAAGCTTGGCTACATTCACTACCAGCAGGTTCCATCACAACTTGGAACACTCTAGCCACCAAATTCCTTGCAAAGTATTTTCCACCAGCCAGAACAGCAAAACTGAGAAATGACATCACATTTTTTGTACAACTTGACTTGGAAACTCTCTATGAAGCTTGGGAAAGGTATAAAGATTTGCTCCGGAAATGTCCTCACCATGAGATTCGAAAATAGCTTCAAGTCCAAACTTTCTATAATGGACTTTCTGGATTGATGAGAACCACAATTGATTCTGCTGCTGGAGGAGCTTTGATGGCAAAAGGAGAAGATCAAGCCTGGGACTTAATCGAAGAAATGGCTAACAAGAATTCATTGTGGCCAACAGAAAGGAGCATGATTCAACAAATTGCAGGAATTTATGAAGTTGGAGCTAACTCAGCAGTGAATACTAAGTTGGAGAAAATGTGCAAAAGCCTGGAAACACTTAGCACGCAAGTTGTAAACATCGCCAGAGCCAAACCAACATGAAGAAATGGTGAACTATGTCAACAATTTCAACAGACAGCGGAATAATCCATATTCAACACCTACAATCCACGGTGGAGGAATCCTCCCAATTTTTCATGGAGCAAAAATTCAGGGCAAAAGAACAATCCACCACCTGTATTTCAACAGCAAAATAAAAGCCAGGAGTTTGAAAAAGAACCAGAAATAAAAGAATGGATTGCAGAGATGTTCAAAAAGCAACAAGCAGCATATGATGCTATTTTTCAAAGCCAATCTGCTTCCATCAAAACAGTGGAAAATCAAATTGGACAACTGGCCAATGTTCATAGTTACAGACCGCCAGGGAACCTTCCTAGCAACACAGAACCAAATCCAAGGAATCGAGGGAAGGAGCAATGCCAAGCCATTACTTTGAAAAGCGGTACTGAAATCAACAAAGATGTTGGAATCAAGGCAACAATTGAAGAGGTTCCTAAAGATGCAGTTCCACATATGGAGGAAAAAGAAGCAAAGGAAAAAAATTAAGAAAAATTCACTCCACCTCCACCTTTTCCACAGCGTCTCCAGAAAAATAAACTAGACAAGCAATTTGCTCGATTCTTGGAGGTGTTTAAAAAGTTGCACATCAACATTCCATTCGCAGAAGCGTTGGAAGAAATTCCCAGCTATGTCAAATTCATGAAAGATATTCTTTCGCGAAAGCGGAGAGTGGGAGATTACGAGACAGTAGCATTGACGGAAGAATGTAGTGCAATCATTCAGAGGAAACTTCCACCGAAGTTGAAAGATCCTGGCAGTTTCACTGTCCAATGCACCATTGGAGAACATTATATCGGTAAGATTTTATGTGATTTAGGTGTAAGTGTTAATTTAATGCCTTTTTCTATTTACAGGAAGCTGTAAATTGGAGAAGCAATGCCTACCTCAGTCTTTCTGCAACTTGCTGATCGAACGCTCGCATTTACAAGAGGTGTTGTTGAATATGTGCTGGTCAAAGTCGACAAACTCATTCGCCCAGCAGATTTCATTATCCTTGACATGGAAGAAGACAAAGATGTTCATATCATCCTTGGGAGACCATTCTTGGCTACAGGTCAAACTGTGATTGATGTGCAAAAAGGAAAACTAACTATGAAAGTGCAGGACCAAGAAGTTACCTTTAATGTTTTCAAAGCCATGAAATTCCCGAGTGATGAAAAGGAGGAAGAATGTTTCAGAATTGATGTTGTTGATAGTATCATTCAGGATACTGATACAATTCCCACGGATAAACTTGAAGCTTGCATCACCAACATGACTGACAGCGAGCTAGATGCTGAAATTATGGAATGTATCAACTATCTTGACAAGCCATTCCGATTTAAATCGACACCACCAGTGGAAAGTCTGGAACTTCCGAAGAAAGATCGAATCAAGCCCTCAATTGAAGAACCACCGTAGCTGTAGCTTAAGCTATTGCCGAGTCATCTCAGGTATGCATTTCTTGGAAACTCTTCTGAATTACCTGTTATTATTTCTTCTTTGCTAACATTGGAGCAGGAAGAAAAGTTACTGATATTGTTACGAGAACACAAGAGAGCCATTGGTTGGACTATAGTAGACATTCGAGGCATTAGTCCATCATTTTGCATGCACAAGATTCTGATGAACGATGAGTACAAACCCACAGTGGAGCATCAACGGAGACTCAATCCAATCATGAAGGAGGTTGTGATTTCAAATGGTTGGATGTTGACATCATTTACCCTATATCAGACAGTAGTTGGGTGAGTCCTATGCAATGTGTACCGAAGAATGAGGAATTATTGTAGTCACAAATGAAAAGAACGAGTTGATTCCAACAAGAATGGTGACTGGATGGAAAGTATGCATGGACTACCAAAAACTGAACAAAACAACGTGGAAATGCCATTTTCCACTGACATTCATTGATCAGATGCTAGATAGACTGGCAGGACATGATTACTATTACTTTTTGGATGGATATTTGGGGTACAATTAGATTGCCATCGCCCCAGAAGATCATGAGAAAACCACATTTACATGTCTGTATGGTACTTTTGTTTTCCGTAGAATGTCATTTGGACTATGTAATGCTTCTGCCACATTCCAACATTGCATGATGGCCATCTTCTCAGATATGCTGGAACAGAGTATGGAGGTTTTTATGGATGACTTCTCCATGTTTGGATATTCTTTCAACCACTGCTTGTAAAATTTAGAACATGTGTTACAAAGATGCGAAGATATCAACCTGGTACTCAACTGGGAAAAATGCCATTTCATGGTACAAGAAGTCATCGTTCTAGGACAACGGATCTCACAAAAAGGAATTGAGGTAGACAAAGCAAAAATTGAGACAATTGAAAAAAAATACCTCCACCCACATCTATCAAATGGATTCAGAGTTTTCTCGGACATGCTGGCTTTTATAGGAGATTTATCAAAGACTTCTCAAAAATTGCAAAACCTATTTGCAATCTTCTAGAGAAAGATGTGCCCTTCAACTTCACCAAAGAATGCCAGGAAGCCTTTGAGATCCTAAAATAGAAGCTGGTTTTTGCCCCATCGTAGTAGCACCGGAATGGACCCTTCCATTTGAGGTGATGTGTGATGCTAATGATTTTGTTGTAAGTGCAGTTTTGGGACAACGCAAAGTAAAGATTTTCCATGCCATTTACTACTCCGGCAGAACTATGAATGAAGCTCAACTTAACTGCACAACCGTTGAAAAGAAGTTCCATTGCAGTTGTGTTTGCTTTTGACAAATTCTGATCTTATCTGCTGGGTCCCAAGGTGGTGGTCTACACAGATCATTCAGCAATAAAGTATCTGATCGCGAAGAAAGTTGCCAAGCCCAGATTGATCCGTTGGATACTTCTTCTGCAAGAATTTGATATGGTGATCAAAGACAGGAAATGGACAGAAAACCAAGTGGCAGATCATTTATCGAGGCTCGAGAATGGAGAAACAGCTGGCAAAGAACTGATAATCAAATAAACTTTTCCAGATGAACAGTTTTTTTCCATGAAACAACACGATGTCCTTTGGTATGCTGACTATGTAAACTACATAGTGTCAGGAAAATGGCTGTTGGAATGGACAACTCAGCAACGAAAGAAGTTATTCAAAGAAGTCAAGCACTATGTCTGGGATTAGCCGTACCTGTTCAAACGATGTGCTGATCAATTATTGAGACGGTGTGTTCCACATGATGAGGACAATAGTGTCTTGCAACACTGTCATTCATCACCATATGATAGACACTTCAATAGAAATAAAACTGTAGCCAAAGTCCTACAGTCAGGTTTGTTCTGGCCCACTCTTTTTAAAGATGCTTATCTATTTGCTCTTCAATGTGACAGGTGCCAGAGAACGAGAAATATTTCCAGGAGAAATGAAGGACCCCTGCAAAATATTCTGGAAGTGGAGATATTTGATGTGTGGGGTATTGATTTTATGAGACCCTTTGTTCCATCATTTGGAAACTTGTACATACTGGTTGCCGTAGATTACATCTCTAAATGGGTTGAAGCAATTGCACTGTCATCCAATGACTCAAATGTGGTGATCAAGTTCCTTAAAAAGAATACTTCCACTCACTTCGGAACACCTCAGGCGATTATCAGCGATGGTGGCACATATTTTTGCAACAAATACTTCGTTACACTCCTATCCAAATACGGAGTTACTCATAAATTTTCCACAGCTTACCATCCACAGTCAAACGGGCAAGTTGAAGTTTGAAACAGGGAGATCAAAAGAATCTTGGAGAGAACCGTTGGATCAACAAGGAATGACTGGTCTAAAAAACTGGATGATACATTATGAGCCTACCGAACAACTTACAAGACACCCATTGGTATGTCCCTATATCAAATGGTGTTCGGGAAAGCATGCCATCTGCCAGTTGAGCTTGAACACAAGGCGTACTGGGCACTGAAGAAGTTGAATCTTGATCCACAAGCTGCAGGAGAGAAAAGACTTCACCAACTCAATGAGTTTGAGGAATTTCGCCTACAGGCTTATGAAAATGCCAGATTATACAAAGAGAAGACCAAGAAATGGCATGACCAAAAAATAGTGCGCGGACAATTGAAACCAGGGCATCAGATTTTGTTATATGATTCAAGGTTGAAACATTTCCCTGGAAAGCTGAAATCAAAGTGGTCAGACCCATTTGAGATTACTCAGGTTTTACCATATGGAGCTGTTGAATTGTACAACCCTAAGTCCAACAACATATTTAAGGTTAACAGCCAGCGTGTCAAGCACTACTGGGGAGAATCATTTGAGCGATAAAAATAAAGTGTCACACTTTCAGATCCAGCCTAACGTTCCAGAAATCATGTCTAGCTGACGACATTAAATTTAGCGCTAGCTGGGAGGCAACCCATGCAATTTGTGTATATATTGTGATTTGGTGTCTTTTAATTTTTGTGTGTTTAGTTTTTACAGGTTAAGTCATTTCAAGATGGAAGATGCTCTCGTAAATCTTCACAAGCAATTTCCTTCTCTCCTTCAAAAATCTCTGATGAAAGTTTACAAAGCTCGCTTGGAACAGATGAGACTACTGATGATCAAAGGTATGCCTACTAACATTCGTTGGATTATTGAAGCACGAGTCCGATTGGCAGGTGAGTCTTCTGACTCTTCACATCTGTCTGGTTTAGGAAGAAGCACATATGCTAAAAAGAGAAGAGCTAAAAGAATGGGTGTTTGTTATAAATATGCTCGTATATTTTGTGATACTCGTTGTCGTTCTTTAGGAATGGTGTCTAATAACCGCGAAGACAAGATTAATTTCATTATGGATGGCTTGAGTAAGGAGTCTTTGGATGACATATCTAAGACTTTTGAGACGCATCTCAGTGGATATGTGTATCACGAAATTCGCGTGTTATATACAAAATTCCAAAAAGAAAGACAACAGTTAAGTCTCGCGAATCTGACTCAAAAAGACCATGTTTGCCAATTTATAAGAAAATTGGATGGGAAGCTTGTCCCTAACGCATAGACGTCAATTAAGCTGTAAATTATTGTAAATATTATATCTCTTTGTCTTTTCCTAATAATTGTGATTTGTTTTGTTATTTTCTCCGACAGGATCCAGGCTACTTTTTGACCTTTCATGATTTACTATTTTACTACTAATCGTCATTTGGAATATACTTATGCTATTATTACTCACCCTTTTCAGGTTCTATAAATTCAACTCATCATTGCACCTTTGAAGGCATCCAGATAAAAATGGAAGCTACTTCAAGAAGGCGGGTTGAAAACATCTGTGTGTTTTACGGTACTAGTACTAGTACTAAACCAGTATACGTAGCGGCAACATAGGAATTGGGTAGAGTCTTAGCTGAAAGAAATATGCACCTAGTATATGACGGTGGCAATCTTGGACTAATGGGGATCATTTCAAAGGCCGTACAGGAAGGAGGCAGTCAAGTTCTGGGAATCATCCCAAAACCCTTGGCTGAAGCAAATCTAATAGGACCATCAAACAGTGAGGAACTAATCGAGCCAGGTATGTTTGAACGACTGGCAGAGATGATTAACCGTGTTGATGCTTTTATTGCTTTGCCATGAGGCTTGAGCACGATGGAGGAAATTTTTACAGTACTATCTTGGGCAAACTTGAACATACACCAGAAACCGCTTGGACTGTACAATGTTGATGGATTTTATGATTTTCTTTATGTGTTTCTTGATGATGCCCAGAGAAATGGGTTTGTGTCAAAGCCTGTAACAGAACTCATCTTTACTGCCAGAACTGCCCCAGATTTAATTGACCAAATTCTAGCATTTGAACCTCAAATTGACCCCATTCTTTCCAAGATAAACTGGTCTGATAATGATCGTGGTAAGAGGCGTCGGATAAATCTGGATCTTAACATTTAACTTTTCATTTAGAAATAGAATTTCAGCTAACCAGGTACGGTTTTCTAAACTCTTCTTCTACTGTTTAAGACATTGGGGACAATGTCTCATTTAATTTTGGGGGAGGAGAATAGTTAAATTGTATCTTGTTTTTATTGTTTTATTTTTAGTCAAATTTTTTCGAAAAAGCCAAAAAAAATTGAAAAATTTTACAAAAACAAAAAAATATCTTGTATTTTTGTGTTTTTATTTGATTAATCAGGTGAAATTGGTGTGAGATAGCTATGTAAGGAATTTTCATTCCTTAGACGTATCTCAACCTATTTCGGAACAAGTTAATTTTTGTTTATTTCCTTTTAAATTATTTAATTTGTGAATTCTCCATAAAACTAACTAAAATGGATCTTCATATGCTCAGTTGACAGATATTATCAATATGCATGGTAACATACAGACATGAGATGTAATTAAAAAGTTTTTAATATTCAGTGCTCTAGTTTAATTGGTGGAATCACCTAAAAAAGTGATGGGATATGAAAAAAATGTCCTAGATCCGAGTTATTAAGTCTGTAAGGGTGTTTTAACACCTAGTGCCCTAAAACCAAGTGGTTTGGGAGTCACTGGCCCAACACTCGTTACATAGATCAAAGATATTGTAAAAAAAAAACATTTATATCGGAAATCTGAGTAATTAAGTCCTTAGGGGTGTCTTAACACCTAGTGCCCTAAAACCAACTGGTTTTGGAGTCACTGGCCCAAAGCTCGCTACATAGATGGAATTTATTGTATATAAATAAAAAAAATCAAAAATAAAAAAAAAATCAGAAAAATATTCCATTGCTTTAAAAAATATGTGAATTCTGATATAACTTTAGGACAAAAATATTACTTTTTTCTCAACTGCACTTGTGACTATTGTGGGTAAAATGAGTTGATTAATATTTTGTTGGCTGTGTATATGAAGAATGGTAAAACAATAATTGAAGAATTCACTTATTCAGTAATCTAGAAAGAGAGAAAACAATTATTAACTTGGATAAGAAGTTTCACCTGTTTAGTCACTAACTTCTTTATTCTCTTTTCTCTTGTCTTTTTGCTTTTGTGTGCATTAGTTTTACTATATTTTTACTTTTATCAAATATTTTTGGGTATCGTTGTTGTAAGCCCTCACGAGACTACAACTCGTCCACTAGGGACACCTAGGGATTTAAAGGCTTTTTGCATATGCTAAATGCAACTGTGATCCCTACGAAAGTGACTTAGTTTAATTTTAATTGTTTCTTGTATTTTATTTTATTGTTTTGCTCGAGGACTAGCAAAATGTTAGGTTTGGGAGTGTGATGAGCGGAAAATATATCAATATTTACCGCCCCTTTTACTTAATATTTTGTTTAGTTTCTCGGGTTTGATGAATGTTTTGATGTGTTTTAGTTTATTTTGCAGATAAAATAATATTGGGACTCAATGGAATCATTTAGAACGAAATGTGGGTAAAATAAGGGCAAAAAAATTGGACTTGACATATTAATTTTGGAGATTGGAAACTTGAAAGGGCGTTCTAACGAAGTACAGTTTCGGAAATTCCAATTTTGCGCAATAGTTGTATTTTGGGCATAACTTCTTACTCCGATATTGTATTAAGCTAATTCAAGTTCCAGATTAAATAAGACTCAAAGATCTACAACTTTGAAGAACAAAATAATTTCAAATTCTGAAGATTGCATGAACGAAATTGATGAAACATCCAGAAGTGTGTTATGCGTAATTATTAAAGTCATTTTCAAAGCAAAAAAATAAATAAATAAATAAATAATAAAAATAGTCAAACTCCAACCAAACATGATAGCAATTAATAATGGATTTAGTGGAACAATTAGTGGAGCAATTAATAATGGATTTGGTGGAGCAATTAGTGGAGCAATTAATAATGGATTTGGTGGATGATTTGATGGAGGCAAAATTTTGCCTATAAATACCAAGTCATTTCATTTGTAAATTCATACTTTCTTCTTTGAAATTCCTTAAGAATAACTAAGAAGATTGTATCTTGTTTATTTATTTAGAGCTTTCAGTAATTAATTTCCATTTTCGCACTTTCTTTTCTTTACTTTTCAGTTTTTACTTTCCGTAATTTACTTTTACGCACAGTACTTTCCTTTCTTTACTTTTTCAGTTTTTACTTTTCAAAAAATGAGGAGGTTACTCCCCCTTGCTGGGGTAAAAGGTAAAGCTTTTATTATTTCTATTTAGATCAATCTCCCCTAATTATAATATAATAACTATTTAAAATCTGACTTAACGAGGATACCGCCATATTGGTCAGTTGGTAATTAATTATAAATTGGATTTAACCTGACTAAGCATGGATACCGCCTGGTTGGTCGGTTGGTAATTAATTATTAATTTGACTTAATCAGGATACCGCCTATATGGCTGGTTGGTAATTATCACGCAGAGTTAATATATTATATTAAGGGAGATATCTAAAATAGTAGTAATAAAAGTGGATCTTTTTACCTCAGCATTTTCTTTTATTGTACTTTTACTTTATTTACTTGTCAGCAATTTACTTTCACCATTTACTTTTCAGCAATTTACTTTCAACATTTACTTTTCAACATTTAATTTTCAGTATTTAATTTCAGCATTTACTTTCCGTCATTTACTTTTCAGCAATTTACTTTTCAGTATCGATGAGGTAACTCCCCCTTATTGGGGTAAAAGGTAAAACTTTTATTACTAATATTTAGATTAATCTCCCTTAATTATAATACATAAAGTAGTTAAAATGTGACTTAAAGAGGATACCGCCTTATGGTCGGTTAGTAAATATTGAAATTGGTTTTAACCTGACTAAACTGGATACCGCCTGATTGGTCGGTTAATCTGGATACCACCTATATGGCTGGTTGGTAATTAGCATGCAAAGTTAATATATTATATTAAAGGAGATATCTAAAATAGAAGTAATAAAAGTGGATCTTTTTACCTCAGTATTTTCTTTTATTGTACTTTTACTTTATTTGCTTTTTAGCAATTTACTTTCAGCAATTTACTTTCAGCATTTACTTTTCAGCATTTACTTTTCAGTATTTAATTTTCAGCATTTACTTTCCATCATTTACTTTTCAGTATTTAATTTCCAGCAATTTACTTTATGTCTTTTATTTTATTTAAGCTTTTACTACCCGTAAATATTGGTAGTAACTAAGTCAGTTATCTGGGATTGTGATGAATTCCAATATCACCGGTTAATAAGGGGTTATTTTATGGTTTGGTAAAGGTTTATTTATTGAGCCTTATTCTTATTGCTTCTTGTTAACTGGCCATTAATAAGATTGATTCGGTAAACTTGAAATGAACTTGGAAAAGGGATTTTAGGTTTAAACCCTAGACTCAATAGCCCACGATCTTTCTTGAGGATAGATAACCCTTTAATAGATTTCCTTATAGGATATGAATATACCTGTCGGGCGGGGGTAGCCATAATTGGAACTTAATCTTAATGAATTCAGATAACTTGGTTGACATAGGAATATGATTAATTAAGTTACACTGGGTATTTGTATCTAACCATCGGAAGAGGCTTTTACATAATTTCGTGTTCCAGGTTAATAAACCAATATATTACACAACCGTAAGATAACCACTTCATCTTTAAAAATGATATTGGAAGGATTCACAACCCTGAATAGTTTTATAAATTTGAATTTTCTTCAATCTACTTTCAAGCAATTTATTTAAATGTTTTAATTTTAAAGTCACCACCCAATCAAACTATCAATCCATTAGATATTTGTAAACATATAACTTCATAAATTGATAACAAAAGGTTTTAAATCCTAGTTGGATCGATACTTTTTATACTACTTGAATGATACGTGCGCTTGCGTTATACGCATGTTATTACGTCGGTCAGCAGTAAATACAGTTGCCGGACTATCCGACACGTGCGTACCCCATACCATGTTCTCACCGATTTACAAGACATGGTTGGCTTCTAGCAAAGTACCGTGCCTACCCAATTCTCCAGAAATATTCAACGAAGAATATATAATATGTATCAGGCGTATTATACAATATATTGCGTAATACGATCCAGTATCGGATGTCACATGCTAGGCCTAGGGCTGGAATTGTGTCTGCCCCGTACGAAGCATATATCGGATCACTAGCAACTAGTCTCTGTAATCGGATAATCATGACCTAGTCATATTATCCTGATAGCTGCAGCATTTTAAGAGTACTAGTTCTATATGATGCGTGATCATCATCTCCATATAACTGAAGTGATACTTCCATCTTGAAATCACACCCAATACACTACAATTCTCAGTAAACCTAGAAGAGGCGTACATAGAATCTGTTAAAGCTCCGGACGATTAAAACCAAAGTATATTGATTGTCGCAAGCATTAGCGATGCAAGTCTCAGGTTAAAACCACATACACCTACCGTGATTCGGATTCCCATAGACACATAGTCATACTACCAATAAATAGGAAAAGTTGCGGAGCATCAACCTTTCCGACAACCGTGTAACGCACTTCCAAGAGGCGACTTAAGAGGTTAGACCTGAGGGCACCCTTTTATTTATTCTCGTTCTTTTTCTGATATTTATTATTATTTCTTTGCATGCATATTGTGGATTCATGTGTGTTGTGGCCATGGGATGAATGATTTTGTGCTATCTCTCGTGGTATATCGGATGGAAACCCGGACGTAAATTCCGTAGCCGAATCTGAATGGACGGTAGTGCGGTCTGAACTCGGGATACAATTCCACGTACCGCTTGAGAAACGTACATATTTCGTTTCATCTAATCTTGTGTTTATTCGTTGTCTATTAGAGATAGTACGTTACTTTTATGCATGATTTAGTTGTTTAGTATGTTATTTTTATGCATGACTTAGTTGTTTAGCCTATTATTTCCAAGCATGATTTAGTTGTTTCTTTCGTATTAGGAAATTAATTATATCTCTTCTAGGTTTATGTTTAGATTATTATTTATTTATATTGTCATGTTTATCAATTTAATGCGTTCATGAGATTGCGTGCTTGCCGTTATTTCGACTTACTTTTATGCATGCAAACTTAGATATAGGTTATATGCAAACTTAGATATAGGTTACATACAAACTTAGATATAAGTTACATGCAAACTTAGATATATGTTATATGCAAACTTAGATATAGGTTGTATGCGAACTTAGATGTAGGTTATTGTTGCGTAGACTCGGCTAGATTATTGCACAAATCCATTCATTACAAGTGGCATAAGTAAGGGACCATTCCGAACCCAACGGTTTGAGGTCTTCCCTTGCGAAGGGTGAGTGCGGCCTTAAATCATTTCCCAGTTCACAGTGGGTGGCGACTCCATTTTATTTCTCCAATTTAGTCCCCGCGGGCTACTCCGTACTCCCAATCGGGCCGCGAGCCTGGAACAGCGTCGCCGATTTCTGTGTCCTACAGTCTGGCGACTCCATTAGGGATAGAGAATCGGCCCCGAAATAATATCTTGTCATGTTTGTGATTTGTGCTTTAGTTAACCGTGTCTACCGTGGGTTGAAAGGGGTTTAATTAAAGGCATTATTAATGCTAGGTAATGGTTTGGTGTCTTCCTTCATTCACTACCTTTCTATAGCTGAAGGGAAAAGCTGTGAAGGCACCTAGATAATCATTTACCCGAAGCTTACCGTGATGGACTAATTTGGAGGACCTATTGTCTATTCCTGTCACCAAGGAGATAAGAGCCTAAGAGGCTTGGGTATTTAAGAGAGTCCGCTCCACCCTCCATCTGGGGAATCTTCAATAGGAAATCCATTTGACAGTCAGTCATGCATCCTCACTCGTTGGCACGTACCGTAGCGTATAAAAATGTGCGCTCACTTGGTCGCTCAAACCCTTGAGTGAGGAGACCTAGTCATGGGTAATCCTTCATCAGTGGGAGCCTTTGTCTATACACCCATAAACCTACATGTGAACCATAATTGTATGACCAATAAAAACCATCCCTTTATGCTTGTGTTTGGGACCATCATCATTTGGATTCATTTGGACTTTTTGTCATGAGGTATGGGCTTGTTGGGCTATTTAAACTGGGACAATAGTGTATCTTATGACAATTGGGCCGAAATTTTCTAAAATACCGATGGGCCACGTTGTGTTTGGGCCCCTTATAATTTGAAGTTATTTAGCCACGTTATCGCAAAAGTGTAAACCTGTTGGGCCTTTTTGAACTGGGACAAGTTTACACCTTGCAATAGTATGATTGAATGCTTTAAAATGATAATGGGCCAACTTGCACGAAAAACTTGACGGGTTTATATATTCCATGCATCTCATGCATACACGCATCATGTTGACCCATATATCTTAAAAGCCATCATAGATATCTGTTGGGTTAGGAAGAAAGAAAGATTTGTCAAGAAAAGTTTAACAATCATGGATATCGAGGAAAAGGAGACTGAGAAACAGAAAACCTTACGGCCAGAATAGAAAGACCATTGGGGGGCATTCAGCAAAAAAAAAAAGAGAGAAAATGAAAAAGAAGAAAAAAATAAAAATAAAAAAAATAAAAAATAAAAAATAAAAAAAAAATTTGTTTGTTTTAAGTCCTTGATAGTTAGACATAAGTCCGATGATGAAATTGTTTGCTTTAGAGTGAAACTTTAGAAACGATAAGTGCGAGAGGTACTCTCATCTGATATTTTGAGTAGTTGATCTTGACTAGACTCGTAAGCACTTGATTATGGTTCTTAGCAGTTAAAACCTGAGTAGTTAGCAAAGTGACTAGTTGAAGAGATTATGGATCGATGAATGACCGTTCGCTTAGATGTCCATCCTGACTTACTTGTGTTACAATATGTGGTATGGTGGGAAACAAGAGAAAAGTCTCTAAAGAAGAAAATATAAACCACCTATAACCGATAATCGTGAAGCTACTCATGGGCGAGTATTAGGACCACCATGGGGAGAAATGCTACCTTAAAGGGTAGGTGTGTTGAAAAAAAAATTGAAAAACAAAAAGAAAGAAAAGAAAAGAGACGAAAGAAAAGAAAAAGAAAACCATATCACATTGAGTACGGAGAAGTAATTACAGAGCATGATCAAGACATCTAGGTTGGTTTGACCCTTCGATCCCATTCTTTGAAACAAATTCATTGAGTTGGCTTACCCAAGGATCAAGCTGTAAAAGAACTTTAGTACACACACACACTTTGAGTCTAGTTTAGATCATTTATTCAAACGTTCGGATTTTAGTTGCCTCGAGTACTTTGAAGGCTCTCTGGTTTCCACACTAGGCATCCTTTGAGGGCAATAATATGAACAACTATTGGGATTATCTCGTAAAAGAGAGTAATATGACATAACAGTACGGGGCACCACAATAAAAGATCTACTTTGGCCGAGTGTAAGCAACGAATAGCAGAAAGATAAATCAAGTCTGGGGGCGACTAGTGTGCTACCCCGTGAATCAGGGACATAATGAGATATTGAGTCATGGGACCAAAGGAAACTGAGCAATCACCCAAAGAGAATTGGCAGAAAGAAACTGTAGGCAGGCCTAGGGGGCGACCAAAGATAGTTATAGGCGAAGGGCGCCAGAGAGCACAAGGAAGACCTAACCCAGCAAAATAGGAAAACACATTCATGCATACATGCATACACATCACATGCACGCAATTTTTGTCTTGTTTTTGTTAGCAGGTTTTTAAGAAAAGGAAAAAACGGCAAATATAAGCACAGTTCGGGAATAAAGCCCAGGGGAATAAAGCTCTATCTTAACACAGTTCGGGAACAAAGCCCAGGGGAATAAAGCCCTATCTTAACACAGTTCGGGAACAAAGCCCATAGTCAGCATAGTTCAGGAACAAAGCCCAGGGAATAAAGCCCACAATTAATTCAGTTCGGGAATAAAGCCCACAATCAACATAAGTTTGGGAATAAAGCCCATGGAATAAAGCCCACATTCAGTACAGCTCGGGAACAAAGCCCACAGTCAGCATAGTTCGGGAACAAAGCCCAGGGAATAAAGCCCACAATTAATTCAGTTCGGGAATAAAGCCCACAGTCAACATAAGTTTGGGAACAAAGCCCAGGGAATAAAGCCCACATTCAGTACAGCTCGGGAACAAAGCCCACAATCAACAGTTCGGGAACAAAGCCCGGGGAACAAAGCCCACACTTAACACAGTTTGGGAATAAAGCCCAGGGGAATAAAGCAATATCTTAACATAGTTCGGGAACAAAGCCTAGGGGAATAAAGCCCTATCTTAACACAGGTCGGCAACAAAGCCCGGGGAACAAAGCCCACAGTCAGCATAGTTCGGGAACAAAGCCCAGGGAATAAAGCCCACAATTAATTCAGTTCGGGAATAAAGCCCACAGTCAACATAAGTTTGGGAATAAAGCCCACATTCAGTACAGCTCGGGAACAAAGCCCACAATCAACAGTTCGAGAACAAAGCCCAGGGAACAAAGCCCTATCTTAACACAGTTCGGGAACAAAGCCCAGTGGAATAAAGCCCTATCTTAACGCAGTTCGGGAACAAAGCCCATTCTCAACACAGCTCGGGAATAAAGCCTAGGGGAACAAAGCCCACTCTCAACACAGTTCGGGAACAAAGCCCGGGGAACAAAGCCCACTCTCAACACAGCTCGGGAATAAAGCCCAGGGGAACAAAGCCCACAATCTACACAATTCGGGAACAGAGCCCGCTCTCAACACAGTTTGGGAATAAAGCCCAGGGGAACAAAGCCCTCTCTCAATACAGTTCGGGAAAAAAGCCCATATTCAATACAGTTTGGGAACAAAGCCTAAAGGTCAACGAATCTCAGGATAACAAGTAAGATAAGCAACAGCTGGAGAGCCAGGTAAGTAAAAATGCATGCATAACTTTGATAGGATTGTCACTATCACACACTGCACAAGTCCCATCAAAGTGGGGGCGACTGTAGGTATTGCATTTTTACATATAAGTCCCGATGATGAGCCTCATATGGAGGCACTACTCTTTAAGTTACGGAAGTCGCGAGAAACGACATCGGAAGGGAGAAGTCATAAATCAATACCTTGTTGGATTTAATTCGTTTGCTTAGCTTCGGGATTGCTCGTTGGACCTCTGTTTTAAAACTTACCCTCGGCCCAAACCTACACCAAGACACACACCCAAGCCCACACACCACCAACCACACGCCCAAGCCCATCAACTAACCATCCTACACGCCCATAAGCCTCCAAGACCATTAAATCACATCCAAAAATATTCAAACACATTAAACACATGTTAAAATCTCATAAATCATTTTCCTAATTGAATTAAATCACATGCCTAAATTAAATTAAATCAAATCAAATTAAATCTCATAAATCACCTTCCCTAATTAAATCAAATAAAATCAAATCAAATCAATTCACCTCCATAAATTAGAGAGATCATTTTCTTGTGGCACACTAATTAGAAGATATCCTCCATAAATTGCATGATACTTTCCCTACTCGTACAAGGACAACCTCAACCATCTCCTATAAAAAGGACCATAAACTAACCCTTCACTCCACTAGCTCATTCACGGCCTCACCAAATAAATAATCCCTAACACTTTCTCTCTTGCCTCTCTTCTCTTCTCATCTTTCTCACACGTCTTCACAAAACAAAATAAACCCTAATTCATTCACAGCCTAACTTGAACAAACCCTCACCTAACGCACAGCTCTCACCCCACTCCATCAGCCACGTTTCATTCCCCTTCACGCAACACCTCACTTGCCCACTCATCCAGCAGCCCCTTCACGCAACACCTCACCAGTCGGCTCAGTCCATACAACCGACGTCCCTCACTCTCAGCATACACAGCACGTGAAGCAAAATAGATACAAGCCATCACAGCCCTCACAGATCGCGCCAGCAGCACTCAAAACCGACAACAATAAGGACCCACTCGGCATACACTAACCCATAATCTGCGAACCACAACAACCCCTCACAACCGACAAACAAACTGCCTTCCACGTGATAACAATCAAACTCTCCACGTCACGCCCCTCACCCCCAAGAAACCCTAAATCATCACAACCTCATGCACACTTAAAATCTCCCCCTCCTCACGAACCCATAAGCCGAATAAAAGCCAATAAACCTTCAACGCACAGCCCTTCTCAACACACTTAGCAGTACAGCAACAACTCAGCAAAAACGACAACTAAAATAGCCCTAAACAATCCCCCTAATTCACGCCCAAACTGTCTGGAAACCCACACCAAAACTACATGAAAACATCCCCCTTTTGACCACTGAAACTGCCCATAAACTGCACCTTATATCACCGAATAAAACTACCCTGAAACACAGCCCAAATACTGCAAAACAGCAGCAAAACAGTGATCAACAGCAGCCCAAAATAGTGAGGCAACGAAGGAAAACAACGAACCAATAAATCGGAAAAGTTGCGGAGCATCAACCCTTCCGAAAACCGTGTAACGCACTTCCAAGAGGCGACTTAAGAGATTAGACCTGAGGGCACCCTTTTATATATTCCCGTTCTTTTTCTGTTATTTATTATTATTTCTTTGCATGCATATTTTGGATTCATGTGTGTTGTGGCCTTGGGATGAATGATTTTGTGCTATCTCTCGTGGTTTATCGGATGTAAACCCGGACGTAAATTCCATAGCCGAATCTGAATGGAATGTAGTACGGTCTGAACTCGGGATACAATTCCACGTACCGCTTGAGAAACGCACATGTTTTGTTTCATCTAATCTTGTGTTTATTTGTTGTCTATTAGAGATAGTACGTTACTTTTATGCATGATTTAGTTGTTTAGTATGTTATTTTTATGCATGACTTAGTTGTTTAGCCTATTATTTCCAAGCATGATTTAGTTGTTTCTTTCGTATTAGGAACTTAATTATATCTCTTCTAGGTCTATGTTTAGATTATTATTTCTTTATATTGCCATGTTTATCAATTTAATGTGTTCATGAGATTGCGTACTTGCCATTATTTCGACTTACTTTTATGCATGCAAACTTAGATATAGGTTATATGCAAACTTAGATATAGGTTACATGCAAAATTAGATATAAGTTACATGCAAACTTAGATATAGGTTATATGCAAACTTAGATATAGGTTGTATGCGAACTTAGATGTAGGTTATTGTTGCGTAGACTCGGTTAGATTATTGCACAAATCTATTCATTACAAGTGGCATAAGTAAGGGACCATTCCGAACCCAACGGTTTGAGGTCTTCCCTTGCGAGGGGTGAGTGCGGCCTTAAATCATTTCCCAGTTCACACTGGGTGGCGACTCCATGTCGTTGACGATACCCTTTCGCTACAAGTCTAGCTTTGTACATTTGAGTCGTCACCCAGTATGAACTGGTAAATGATTAAAACCGCACTCACCCCTCGCAAGGGAAGACCTCAAACCGTTGGGTTCGGAATGGCCCCTTACTTATGCCAATTGTAATGAAAAAAAAAAGATTTATGCAATAGTATAATCAAGTCTTATGAAACACATGCAAGATAATGTAATCAACACACATTGCACACCTATAAATGTAAATAAATAAAAAGGAAGACAAATGAACAATTCCATAGACATATTAAACAATGAAGTGCAATAACGTAACTAATAACAACTATAAAAGAATTAATAATAAAAGCGGAAAATTAGATACGTAATGCAAACGAAATGACCAAAGAAGCAAACATGCATGAAATATGATTAAAAGAGGTCTGTTAACTGTATGTGCATTCGTCCAACATTCGAAAACGCGTTCGAACGGTAAATAAAATGTTCGCATTCGTATTGTATTTGAAAACACGTTCGAATGGTATAAGGTCTGATGCATGGTAAAATAGAATGCATGCGCGTTTGAGTAGCGATCGGAAACACGTTCGAACAGAATTGAGACAGAATATTCACGTTCTTATAGCGTTCGAAAACGTGTTCAAATGGGATAAGACCTGATGCATGGTAAAACAGAATGCATGCGCGTTCGAGTAGTGTCTGTAAACGCGTTCGAACGGACTGAGGCAGAATGCATACGTTCGTGTAGCGTTTGGAAACGCGTTCGAACGAGATTACCAAAGTGGTATCTAAAATGACACAAACACATGCGCGAATGCTTCTCAAGCGGTACGTGGAGTTGTATCCCAAGTACAGACCGCACTACCGTCCATTCGGATTCGGCTACGGAATTTACATCTGGGTTCCCATCCGATATACCACAAGAGGCAACACTCAAGCACTAACACAATATGAATGTAAAGTGAAGAATGAAAACATAACAACCAAAAAGGGTAAATGACAAAATCAACAGAAGAAGGGTGCGGCAAAACTATGGTAAAGGTAGCATTTGGGCATTTTCCTCGAATAGAGGACCTTTAATCCAATATGATTAGCCCATGCGCACTAGATTGCAATGCATAAGTAAATAAAGCAATGACATTTGGAAAGTAAATAACGAAATAATAAAAGAGATACGGCCAAGGCTGACATTTATATGGGACCTCGTAAGCCCGATTGAACATATTTCGCATTCAATCAAGTATATTTCATCCGGCGTGGCAAAACATCGTGGTAAAGGTAGCCTTTAGGAATTTCCCTCGAATAGAGGACCTTTAATCCATCATGATTAACCCATGCGCACGAGATAACAATGCATGAATAAATAAAGCAATGATACGCAAAAGGTAAATAACATAATAATAAAATAGATGCGACCAATGCCAACATCTATATGGGACCTCGTATGCCCGATTGAACGTATTTCACATTCAATCAAGCATACTTCATCTGGCGCGGCAAAACATCATGGTAAATGTAGCCTTTAGGCATTTCCCTCGAATAGAGGACCTTTAATCCAACATAGTTAGCCCATGCGCATTAGATTAACATTGCATAAATAAAGAAACAACACATAGAAAATAAATAGCGGAACAATAAACATAAAAATACCTAAGACATGATAAAGGAACCTGTCCAGAATGCCCGCGTTCATGTAGCGTTCGGAAATGCAATCGAATGGGGTGAGGCAGAATACATGCGTTCGAGTAGCATTCGGGAACGCGTTCGAACAGGATGACGAAAGTGGCATCCATAATGCAATAAACACATGCGGGAATGTTTCACCAAATGGTATGTGGAGTTGTATCCCAAGTACAGACCGCACTACCGTCCATTCCGATTCGGCTACGGAATTTATGTCCGGGTTTCCATCCGATATACCATGAGAGGCAACACTCAAGCGTTAACACAATGCAATCATGAAAATAGACGTGAAGTATGATAATGCATATAACAACACATAAACGAAGAGACAAACATGCGAAATAACAAGGAAGATAAACAACACAAAACAAATGCGAGATAATAAAACGACAATAAACGTGAATTAAATACGAAATGATAAAAACCTAATAATATGAAATAAATGTGCAATAAATAAATAATGGAACGTCAAAGAAAGATGTGACCAAGAGTTTGGTCGTCTTTGATATAGGACTTTGCACACCCGGTTGGACATATTTCATGTCATGTCCAACCGAGCGTGCCGCATCCAAAACTACAAAATAAAAAAGTAATAAAGGGTGTCCTCAGGTCTTACCTTTTAAGTTGCTTCTTGGAAGTGTGTTACGTCGTCGTCGGAAGGGTTAACGTTCCGTCACTTTTTCGGTTTACTGGTTCAACATTTTATCCATTGTTTTCCTGCATTTTCTGCTGCTGTTTTCTGTATTTTCTGCTACTGTTTTGCTTGTTTATGTCGCTATTTTATACTGTTTTTGCTGTTGTTTCAGTCGCTATTTTCTACGGTTTTGGGGCTGGTTTTATGATGATTTTTGGACTATTTTGGGGTGTTTTAGGGACTGTTTTGTCTCGGTTCAGGGGGACTATTTTTTGGGTTAATTTTGGTGAAATAAGGGACTGTTTAGGGTGGTTATTTCACAGTTTTAGGGGATTATTTCGGTGGTGGTTGGTTCGCTGGAGGGGGTATATTTGTTGCTTTGTTTGACCAGTGAATGGGGCTATATTCGTTGTTTATGTAATCGGTGAAGGGCTTAGTTTTTGTGTTTGTTGAAGAGGTGGAGGGGGATGTTTCTGTTGCTTATGAGTGTATGGAGAGTGATAGACCGAGAGTTATGAGTGTTTAGGGTTTATTACGTGTGTATGGTGCCGTGAGTGAGAGTGAAAGAGAATATTTGTATATGTTCAGAGCCTAGGAGAGAGAAAGGGTTTGGTTTAGTCCTCTTTTTATAATGGTGTATTAGGGTTTCCTTGTGTGTGCATGACTTGAAAAGGGAACAAATTAAGCAAATAAGGGATATGTTTAATTAAGTTATTTAGGGAAAGAATATTATTTAATTTTGGTGGGGGATATATTTAATTTGGGAGGTGATTTATTTAGATTAGAAAGGGGATTTGATTTAAATTAGAAAGGGGATTTGATTGGATTTTGACATGTGTTAAATGTGTTTTGAATATTTTGGATGGGATTTGGTGGGCCTTGGGCATGTGGGTTGGTTGTGTGTGGGCTTAGGCGTGTGGGTTGGTTGTGTGTGGGCTTGGGCGTGTGACTTGGTGTGGGCTGCGGGGATTTTGGGCCGAAGCTAATAGTTAAAACATAGATTAATCGAGCGAACCCGAGGCTAAACAAACGAATTAAATCTGAGGATGTACTTATTTTAGAATTTTCCCTTCCGACGTCTGTTTCCCGCAACTTCCATAACTTATCGGGTAGTGCCTCCAAACGAGGCTCATCATCGGGCTTTCATGCAAAAATGCAAGTGTCTACAGTCGCCCCCACTTTGATGGGCTTGTTCAGTGTGTGACAATGACAATCCTATCAAAGTCATGCATGCATTTTTACTTACCTGGCCCGCCAGCTGTTGCTTGACTTACCTGTTATTCTGAGATACTTCAAATGGAGTTGATGGTGGTGAGGTGCTGTGACCTCTAAGGTTCATCCCTGCAAGATGCTATGATCTCTAAGATTCATTACCGAATTGAGCTGATGAGAGGTGGTCCATTCCCGATCCGTTACTGTGAGGTGGTCCATTCCCGAACCGTTACTGTGAGGTGGTCCATTCCCGAACCGTTACTGTGAGAGGTGGTCCATTCCCGAACCGTTACTGTGATGTGGTCCATTCTCGAACCGTTACTGTGAGGTGGTCCATTCCCGAACCATTACTATGAGGTGGTATATTCCCGAACCGTTACTGTGAGGGGTGGTCCATTCCCGAATCGTTACTATGAGGTGGTCCATTCCCGAACCGTTACTGTGAGGTGGTCCATTCCTGAACCGTTACTGTGAGGTGGTCCATTCCCAAACCATTACTGGGAGGTGGTCCATTTCCGAACCATTACTGTATTAGATGTGGTAGGCCGGTCGCCCCAGACTTGGTTTATCTTTTTGTTCTTCGTTGCTTGCACTTGGCCAAAGTAGATCATTTGATGCGGTGTTCCGTACTGTCATACCATATTACTATCTTTTACAAGATGGTCCCAATAGTTATACATATTATTGCCCTCAAATGATGCCCCGTGTCGAAACCAGAGAACCTTCAAAGTACTCGATGCGACTCAAATCCGAGCATTTTGAATAAATGATCTGAACCAGACTCAAAGTCTGTGTATGCCAAGGTTCTTTTACAGCTCGATCCTTAGGTGAGCCAACTCGATGATTTTGTTTCAAAGAATATGATCAATGGGTCAAACCAACCTAGATGTCTTGATCATGCTCTGCAATTACTTCTCCGTACTCCATATGATATAGTTTTCTTTTTCTTTTCTTTCGTCTTTTTTTTTCACACACCTACCCTTTAAGGTAGCATTTCTCCTCATGGTGGTCCTAATACTCCCTCATGGGTAGCTTCACGTTTATCGGTTATAGGTGGATTATATTTTCTTCTTTAGAGACTTTTATTTTGTTTCCAACCATACCACATATCGTAACACAAGTAAGTCAGGATGGACATCTAAGCGAACGGTCAGTCACCTTGCCGACTACTCAGGCTTTCACTGCTAAGATCCTATAATTAAGTGCTCGCGAGTCTAGTCAAGATCAACCACTCAAAATTTCGGATGATAGCACATCTCACACTTATCATGTCTAAGGTTTCACCCTAAAGCAAACAATTTCATCATCGGACTTATGCCTAACCGTTAAGGACTCTTCTCTTTTTTTTCAACTCTACTGGAATTCTTCCTTTCAACTGCTAATAGTGTGGGCCTCGACCCTAGGATTCATTCTCGAAAACTGCTGGTAATGTGGGCCTCGACCCTGGGATTCATTCCTGAAACTGATTCTAGTGTGGGCCTCAACCTGGGATTCATTCCTGAAACTGCTGATATTGTGTTGTTGCCCCCGACTTGCTTGTATTTGCCGTTTTTCCTTCTTTTCTTCAAAACCTGCGAACACAAAACAAAAAGTTGCAAGTATGTGACGTGTATGCTTGCATGCATGGATGTGTTTTCTATTCTGATGGGTTAGGCTTTCGGCCACTTCTTCCGGTGATCGCCTGGTTTTCTCTTCCTCAGGCAAAATATCGCTTCAACATGTCCACGTTGATTGGCTCGGTGAACTCCTTCCCTTCCAAATCTGACAGTGTCACTGCCCCATTTCCCATCACTTTCTTGACTACGTATGGTCCTTCCCAGTTGGGTCTGAACTTTCCTCTCGGGTCCATCGTCGACGGCTTTGACTGCTTGAGTACCAGATCACCTTCTCTGATCTTGGTAGGACGCACATTCTTGTTGAATGCTCGAGTCAATCACTTCTGATATACCTGCATATGATGCAAGGACTTCATCATTTTCTCATCTAGTAATGCTAACTGTTCGAATCTTTGCGAGGCTCATTCTTGTTCAGGTAACTCTGCCTCCGCTAGTACCCGCATTGACTGTATCTCCATTTCCACCGGTAATACTACTTACATTCCGTAAGCCAATGAATATGGTGTGGCTCCCGTTTCCGTTCTCACCGAAGTTTTGTACCCCTACAGGGCGTACGGAAGTTTTTCCGTCCAATCTTTGTAACTTTCGGTCATCTTGGCTAGTATTTTCTTTATCGTCTTATTGGCTACCTCAATTGCCCCATTTGCTTGTGGTCTGTAAGGTGACGACTTGTGATGTCATATCTCGTACCTATGTAGCGTCGCCTTCATTTCTCCATGAAACTGGACTCTGTTGTCTGTTACCAAGTGATGTGGCATTCTGTATCGATATATGACGTTCCGGGCTATGAACTTCACCATCTGCTTTGTTATAACGTTACGAAATGACTCGGATTCTACCCATTTCGAAAATTAGTCTACCGCCACTACTATGAAACGATGCACATTTGATGCGTGTGGACGAATTTCTCCGATCATGTCAATTCCCCATGCCGAAAAAGGCCACGGCTCCGATAGCCCGTGTAACTCCATGTGCGGCAAATGGTTCAGGTTACCGTGTGCTTGAAAATCGTGGCAATGCTTCACCAACTTCGCGCAATCAGCTTCCATGGTCGACCAATAGAATCCTCCGGTGTGTACTTCTTACATCGCTTTCTGAGCCTCTTCCTTTCTTAAACACTTCAGCTGGATGCCATTAGCTTGTCTCTTGTATAGTTCTCCCTTCAAACTCACATACTGGGAGGCTAACTTTTTAATGGCTATCATGTCCTTCCTACCGGCTTCTTCCGGGAATTCCCCATATTCTATGTACTGTTGAATATCATAGTACCAAGGTTTCCCATCGTCGACTTCTACTTCTAAGACTCTTTTGATCTCGTAACTAGGCCTGCTTGCTGTCGTCAACACTAGAGGTCTCATCACCAACTTCTCCGGGTTTTCCCAAGTTGCTGCTAGGGTGGCTAACGCGTCTGCCATTTGGTTCTCTTCTCGCGGCAAGTGCTGGAATTTACAATCGGGGATAGCTTGTGCCAACTTCCTGAGGTGAAATAGGTAGGGTCTCAATCGTTCTTCCTTCAATTCCCATTCTCCTTGCATTTGTCGGACTATTAACATCGAGTCTCCATAAACTTCTACGCCCTTAGCTCCTAAGGTTATCGATGATGTCAGTCCAAAAGCGCATGCTTCATATTCAGCCATGTTATTGGTTACTCCAAAAGTCAGCCTCTTGGCCATAGGCAGGGTTTCTCCTTCGAGGGTTACTATCACGATTCCTATTCCGGCTCCTTTGTAATTCACCGCTCTGTCGAAATACATCTTCCATCCTTGGACCGTTATTGCCTGGATTTCCTCGTTGGGGAATTCAAACTTGTATTGATCTCCTTCTATGGGTTGTAGCGCTAAGAACTCCACTACGGCTCGCCCTTTGATTACCTTAGAAGTGAGATATTCAATATCAAACTCTGTCAGCAATACCAACCATCTTCCTAACTTCCCTACTAGCGAAGGTACCAAATGCAGATATTTTAAGGGATTCTCCTTTGCTACCACTTGGATCTTGTAGGATTGGAAGTAGTGACGCAACTTTCTGGGAGCCCACACTACTGCCAAACAGATCTTTTCTACTTCTTGATAGCGGGCTTCATACGGAAGCATCTTTTTACTGAGGTAGTAGACTGCATGGTCCACCCCTGTCTCATCTGCTTGTACCATCATCGCCCCCAACATTTCGGGTTCGATGGATAAATACAACACCAAGGGTTTGCCCGACCTCAGAGGTTTCAATACATGAGGTTTCACCAGGTATTCTTTGATCTTGTCAAAGGCTTCTTGGAATTGTCTGTTCCACTTTAACGGCTAGTCTTTCCTCAACAGCTTGAAGATGGGCTCGCATACTAACGTCAGATTGGCGATGAATCGACTGATGTACTGGATCTTCCCGATGAAGGCTCTAACTTCTTTCTCCGTCTTCGGTGTGGGAATCTCGGTAATCGCTTTGATCCTCTCAAGGTCTACTTCTATTCCTCTCATTCCTATCGTATGTCCTAGCAGTTTTCCCGATGTTACCTCGAACACACACTTCTTGGGATTCAGTCGTAGGTTGTATTTGTCGACTCTTTGAAGGAACTTCTCTAGCGCTTCTATATGTCCGCTTCTCATCTCCGACTTCACCATCATGTCATCCACGTATACCTCGATCTCCTTATGCATCAAGTCATGGAATAACATGGTGGCCATCCGTTGATAAGTGGCTCCAGCGTTCTTGAGCCCAAACAGCATCACCTTGTAACAATACGTACCCCACTCAATGACAAATACGGTCTTATGCTTGTCTTCTTCAGTCATAAGGACCTGATTGTATTCTGAGAACCCATCTGCGAATGAGTACATGGTAGATAAAGCTGTGCTATCCACTAGTACGTCTATATGGGGTAAAGGAAAATCATCTGTTGGGCAAGCTTTGTTAAGATCTCTATAATCTACACACATTCTGACCTTCCCATCTTTCTTCGGTACCGGCATAATGTTTGCTAACCACTCGGGGTATTTCACTACTTCTAGAAATCCCACGTCTATCTGTTTCTTGACTTCGTCTCTAACTTTTTCGGCCCATTCAGGTCTCATTCTTCGGAGCTTCTGCTTTACTGGTTTAATGTTTGGATAGGTTGGTATTGTGTGTTGGGCGATACTTCTATCTACTCCTGGCATGTCCTCATAGGACCAAGCGAATACATTAGCGTATTTGATTAACATTCCCTCTAGTTCCTTCCGCTCCTCAGAGGTAACCTCACTCGCAATTAGAACTTCCTTGGGTCTTCAGGCGTACCAAGGTTAAATGCGTTTGTTTTGGTTGAGTTAATGTCAAATATGCTAATGTCCTGCAAATTAAACGGAAGAGTCTCAGGAAAATAAGCGGAATGAATGTCTTTATTATTAGTGAAAGTGGGATTACAATCAAGTAAATCAGGGAAATAAACATTTTCGTCATCCGCAGCCTTGTCTTCTTCTGTCTCCTTGCTCTCCTCAAACGTCAGACTCTCTAACTGCATCAGCTCCTCTTCCCACTCACCTTTCTTCTTTGCAACTCCTTCTACCGGTGACTCCTTGTCCATCACATCCTGGAATATCTCAAATCATGGTACCATGATCCCGTTGACCTCCACTGGTTCAGGCTCTCCTTGATACCCCATAGCTTTCACGAAGTACTCTGTCAGCTTCAACCATTTCTTCTTAGTCTTCGGCTTATCCTCGTCAGATTTGTATCCCAATCCTCTCTTAGTGGTCTGTCCCTTGAAGTCTGGCAGCGCTCTTCCCACACTCTAACTTGTGCCCGGCTCGAACTTCATATTCTCTATTATCCTAGCCACTTTAGGATCCACCCACTCCTCAAAGTTTGATGCCACCTGGAACCTTGTGAAAGGCTGTATCTCCAAAGCGGCCACAACATTGTCTGCCTCAGCTCTGATGGTGATGATCTCTCCCCCGTACAGAAACTTAATGACCTGGTGCAAAGTGGAGGGCACGCCCCCAAGATTTTGAAACCATGGCCTCCCCAAAAGTAAGGCGAAAGTGGTCGGGATATCAAGCATCGTGAACTCAACCTCATCCTCAATTGGGCCCACTTTGACTATCGCAGTAAAAGTGCCCTCTACTCCCCGCTTAGTCATGTTGATAGTCATGTTGGAGGGACTCAAATCTGTCACCTTCATACCCAACCTCGACATAATCTTCAAAGGGCACACATTGATAGATGAGCCATCATCCACCATCACATAAGATGTCCTCTTTCCCTTCACTTCCGCTCTTATGAACAGTGGCCTATTGTGATCTCTTCCCTCCAACGGGAGTTCTTCCTCAGAGAATGTTACACCTGTAAAGCTTCCTTCTGCACCGATCCTACAAACATTGTGGGGTTGGCATCCTCCGATACCAATATCTTACTCAAAGCCTCAACCATGGCGTGCCTGTGCTCCTGAGATGCACACAACAACTCCCAAATGCTTACATGTGTTTACGTCTTCTTCAACTGACGCAGCACCACATCTCCTTCAGTATTACCCGCATTCTCTGCCATTTCTCTGCCTTCTACCAATACTTCATTGCCTTTTTCCACTGCATCACTGTAAAAATGCCCACTGCGTGTCATCCCCTTCACCTCCTCTTCATCATGCTTAAGAAGTTCTCCCATAAATTCTTCCCCGGCTCTGTTTCCTCTTCACTACTATTATCCCAAATCCCCAGGCAAAAGGCTTGGCGGTCAAAGGTTTGGAGGACAAGGCTTTCGGGTAGGCCGGAGCTAATCATGTAGGTGGGTGGTGGAACGAAGTGATAGTTGGGTAGGGGGTTTCTCTTTGTGTTGGTTTGTTCTTTTTCTGGGTCGGATATTTTGTGGGAGTCGATGAGGTCTTGGATTTCATGCCTAAGGCGGGCGCAGCTGTTGGTGTCATGGCCTTTTTGCTGGTGGTAATGGCAATATAGGTTCATATTAAGGTGTGGTGGTGGAGGGTTGGGAAGTGGTCTAGCTTCTAAGGGTTTTAGGAGTCCCTGTCTCTTCAACTTCTCAAGCACCTTAGACAAAGGCTTGCCAATGTTAGAAAAACTACTGTTTCTGATGGCGGAAACCTCAGCAGAAACGGGCTTGGTTCCCGACTGCCCCTCAATGGTCCTCATATTCAGGCCATAAAACTTCATATTCTCAGCTTCTTCCTCCTCAATATCCATAACAGTCTCCCTCAACTGTCGAAAATCACCAATCATAGAGGTCATCCTCCTCAGCTTGTCGTAAATAGAGGGCTTAGTACCCTTGATGATCATCTTGATCTGGTCCTTCTCCGAGGGCCGAGCCTGCATCTTCAAAAGCTGGCTCCTCCAGCGATCTACATAATCCTTAAAGCTCTCCTCCGGCTTCTGTTTGGTATTCTCCAAGTCGCGGAGCGACAGGTCAATCTCCAAATCCGTGACATATTGATTCAGAAATACCTCTGCCAATGCCCTTCAATCATCCTTGACCTTTCTTTCCAGGCCGTGATACCACACCACGGGTGCCCCCTCAAGTGACATCCCAAACATCTTATGAACCTGACGCATCAACAGACCCACCGAACTCATCACAGAAACATATTGTCGGATATGAACCCTCGGATCCCCGTTCCCGTTGAACTTGGCTATGTCGGGCATCTTGAACTGGGAAGGCAGTTGCTCCTCAAAAGTCATTGCCTCGTAATCTAGTAAATCATCATGCTTACCCCTCATCTTGTGGGTAACTGACTCTACCTGATCCCTGAGTTTCTGCAATTCTTCCTGAGACCCGGCTACCCTTCTCGCGGCATACTTAGCCATGTCATCATCAAAAACAAGGATCTCATCACTCATTCTGTTCGGAGGCTCTTCACGCCTGACATTCTCAGAGCTTTCTGCCCCTCCTGCACGGGGCACTGCCATATTGGCCACAGCGGTGATCAAAGCTTGCAACGGCTCGGTAATCTTAGTGAGATTAGTTTCCAACTACTTTTTGACCAGTCTTCCTTCTTCTCTAACCCAACGAGTATATATGGTGGCTTTTAAAACTACAAGTTAACATGGTCCATGTATGTGTGCGATGCATGAGATATATAAAATACATGAGGTGATCAAATAGAATATATCCTTCCAACCTTTTTTTCTCTCACACCCGTGGTAAGCCTATTTTTGGTTCTAGATATGGCTTATTTTGTGCACCGATGCAAGGTACATAAAATCGCTCTCTTATATGCTACAAAGGCGACCTTGGCTACCTCAGTCCCTTTCCATCGGTAAGAGAAAAAAGCCGCCCATTTACAACATTGGCTAAGCCGATTATGGGATCATGCCATTGTCTAGAAACGACGAATTGGGCTTTCGGCAACCGTGGTCATGGGGATGAGCTTAGAAGCATCCAAAAGTATGCAAATATGTCATAACAATGAGTATCTTTTCTGGATGAAAGCCAGTGCGGATATCAAACTTGTGCTTCTAGCATATTTGGATCATGTTTGGGCTTTCTAAACCCATCAATGTTTTCATACAAGTTGGCCCATTATCATTTCAAAGCATTCAATCATATTATTACGAGGTGTAAACTTGTCCCAGTTGAAAAAGGCCCAACAGGTTTACACTTTTTTAATAATGTGGCTAAACAACTTCAAATGATAGGGGGCCAAAACATAAAGTGGCCCATCGGTATTTTAGAAGCTTTTGGCCTAATCGTCATAAGACACAAACTCGTCCCAGTTTAAATGGCCTAACAAGTTCACATATCATGATAAGAAGTCCAAATGAATCCAAATGATGATGGTCCCAAACACAAGCATAAAGGGTGGCTTCTATAGGTCATGCAACTATGTTTCACATGTGGGTTTATAGGGGTATGGATAAAGGCTCCCGCCGGCGAAGGGTTGCCCACAACTAGGTCTCCCCACTCAAGGGTTCGAACGACCAAGTGAGCGCACCTTTTTTATACCCTAAGGTACGTGCCAACGAGTGATGATACCATATAATGATCCGCCGTTTCGAGCAAAAATGACTTCACGATGCATGAATAACTGTCAAATGGATTCCTCTATTGAAAATTCCTCAGAGGGAGGGTAGAGCGAACTCTCTTAAATACTCTTACCTCATAGGCTCTTATCGCCTTGGTGACAGGAATAAACAATAGATCCTCCAAATTAGTCCATCGCTTTAAATATTCTTTAAGGCAAGCTTTGAGTAAATGATTATCTAGATGTCTTCACAGCTTTTCCTTTTGGCTATAAAAAGGTAATGAGTGAAGAAAGACACCAAATAATTATCTAACTCTAATAATACCATTGGTTAAATAAACTTTAGTTTGGAAAGTTTTATTAACCCTTTGGTCCCAACCCACTTGTAGAAAAGGTTAACTAAAGCAAAAATCACAAACATTACAAGACATTATTTCGGGGCCGATTCTCTATCCCAGTGGAGTTGCCAGACTGTAGACAAGGCCACAGAGGTGGGCGACGCTGTCCGGGCTCGCGGCCCGATCGGGAGTAAGGAGTAATACGTGGGAGACTAAACCGGAGAAATAAAATGGAGTCGCCACCCAGTATGAACTGGGAAATGATTTAAGGCCGCACTTACCCCTCACAAGGGAAGACCTCAAACCATTGGGTTCGGAATGGTCCCTTACTTATGCCAATTGTAATGAAAAAAAAAGATTTATGCAATAGTATAATCAAGTCTTATGCAACACATGAAAGATAATGTAATCAACACACATTGCACACCCATAAACGTAAATAAATAAAAATGAAGACAAATGCACAATTCCATAGACATATTAAACAATGAAGCGAAATAACGTAACTAATAACAACTATAAAAGAATTAATAATAAAAGCGGATAATTAGATACGTAATGCAAACGAAATGACCAAAGAAGCAAACATGCATGAAATATGATGAAAGGAGGTATGTTCACTGTATGTGCGTTCGTCCAGCATTCGAAAATGTGTTCGAATGGTAAACAGAATGTTCGCGTTCGTATAGCGTTTGAAAACACGTTCGAACGGTATAATGTCTGATTCATGGTAAAATAGAATGTATGCGCGTTCGAGTAGTATTTAGAAACGCGTTCGAGCGGAAATGAGACAGAATGTTCACATTTGCATAGCGTTCGGAAACGCGTTCGAACGGGATAAGACCTGATGCATGGTAAAACAGAATGCATGCGCGTTCGAGTAGCGTCTGTAAATGCGTTGAACGGAATGAGGCAGAATGCATACGTTCGTGTAGCGTTCAAAAACACATTCGAACGAGATTACCAAAATGGTATCTAAAATGACACAAACACATGCGCGAATGCTTCTCAAGCGGTACGTGGAGTTGTATCCCAAGTCCAGACCGCATTACCGTCCATTTGGATTCGGCTACGGAATTTATGTCTGGGTTCCCATCTGATATACCACAAGAGGCAACACTCAAGCACTAACATAACATGAATGTAAAGTGAAAAATGAAAACATAACAATCAAAAAGGGTAAATGACAAGATCAACAGAAGAAGGGCACGGTAAAAATATGGTAAAGGTAGCCTTTGGACATTTTCCTCGAATAGAGGACCTTTAATCCAATATGATTAGCCCATGCGCACTAGATTGCAATGCATAAGTAAATAAAGCAATGACATGCGGAAATTGAATAACGAAATAATAAAAGAGATACGGCCAAGGCCCACATCTATATGGAACCTCGTAAGCCCGATTGAATGTATTTCGCATTCAATCAAGTATACTTCGTCCGGCGCGGTAAAACATCGTGGTAAAGGTAGCCTTTACGCATTTCCCTCGAATAAAGGACCTTTAATCCATCATGATTAGCCCATGCACACGAGATAACAATGCATAAATAAACAAAGCAATGATACGCAAAAGGTAAAGAACATAATAATAAAAGAGATGTGATCAAGGCGAACATCTATATGGAACCTCGTATGCCCGATTGAACGTATTTCACATTCAATCAAACATACTTCATCCGGCGTGGCAAAACATCAGGGTAAAGGTAGCCTTTAGGTATTTCCCTCGAATAGATGACCTTTAATCCAACATAGTTAGCCCATGCGCATTAGATTAACAATGCATAAATAAAGAAACAGCACATAGAAAATAAATAGCGGAACAATAAACATAAAACTATCTAAGACATGATAAAGGAACATGTCCAGAATGTCTGCATTCGTGTAGCGTTCGAAAACGCGTTCGAACAGGGTGAGGCAGAATACATGCGTTCGGGAACGTGTTCGAATGGGATGACGAGAATGGTATCCATAATACAATAAACACATGCGGGAATGTTTCCCCAAGCGGTATGTGGAGTTGTATCCCAAGTACAGACCGCACTACCGTCCATTCGGATTCGGCTACGGAATTTATGTCTGGGTTTCCATCCGATATACCACCGAGAGGCAACACTCAAGCGTTAACATAATGCAATCATGAAAATAGACGTGAAGTATGATAATGCATATAACAACACATAAATGAAGAGACAAACATACGAAATAACAAGGAAGATAAACAACACAAAACAAATGCGGGATAATAAAAAACAATAAACGTGAATTAAATGCGAAAGGATAAAAAGCTAATAATATGAAATAAATATGTGATAAATAAATAATGGAACGTCAAAGAAAGATGTGACCAAGAGATTGGTCGTCTTTGATATAGGACTTTGTACACCCGGTTGGACATATTTCATGTCCAACCGAGCGTGCCGCATCCAAAACTACAAAATAAAAAAGTAATAAAAGGTGCCATCAGGTCTTACCTTTTAAGTTGCTTCTTGGAAGTGTGTTACGTCGTCGTCGAAAGGGTTAATGTTTCGTCACTTTTTCGGTTCACTGGTTCAACATTTTATCCACTTATTTGTCTCGCTATTTTGGACAGTTTTTACTGCTATTTCAGTCGCTGTTTTTTGCGGTTTTTTGGGCTGGTTTTGGGATGATTTTTGGACTGTTTTGGGGTGTTTTAGAGACTATTTTGTCTCGGTTCAACGGGACTATTTTTAGGGTTAATTTTGGTGAAATAATGGATTATTTGTCGTGGTTATTTCACAATTTTAGGGGATTATTTCGGTGGTGGTTGGTTCACTGGAGGGGGTATATTTGTTGCTTTGTTTGACCAGTGAGGGGGATATATTTGTTGTTTATGTAATCGGTGAAGGGCTTAGTTTTTGTGTTTGTTGAAGCGGTGGTGGGGGCTGTTTCTGTTGCTTATGAGTGTATGGAGAGTGAGAGACCGATAGTTATGAGTGTTTAGGGTTTATTACGTGTGTATGGTGCCGTGAATGAGAGTGAAAGATAAGAGTTGTATATGTTCAGAGCCCAGGAGAGAGAAAGGGTTTGGTTTAGTCCTCTTTTTATAATGGTGTATTAGGGTTTCCTTGTGTGTGCATGACTTGAAAAGAGAACAAATCAAGCAAATAAGGGATATGTTTAATTAAGTTATTTAGGGAAAGAATATTGTGTAATTTTAGTGGGGGATATATTTAATTTGGGAGGTGATTTATTTAGATTAGGAAGGGGATTTGATTTAAATTAGGAAAGGGATTTGATTGGATTTTGACATGTGTTAAATGTGTTTTGAATATTTTGGATGCGATTTGGTGGGCCTTGGGCGTGTGGGTTGGTTGTGTGTGGGCTTGGGCGTGTGACTTGGTGTGGGCTGCAGGGATTTTGGGTCGAAGCTAATAGTTAAAAAGGGATTAATCGAGCGAACTCGAGGCTAAACAAACGAATTAAATTTGAGGATGTACTTATTTTTGAATTTTCCCTTCCGATGTCTGTTTCCCGCAACTTCCGCAACTTATCGAGTAGTGCCTCCAAACGAGGCTCATCATCGGGCTTTCATGCAAAAATGCAAGTGTCTACAGTCATGTTATATGTTTGAGATTCATTTATATTCAAAATATAAAGACTATTATTAACATCATCTGTACATATCAAAATGTTATCTTTATATACAAAACACCTAGTGTTCCAGAATACAAAGGTACACCCGTAACGGGTTAAACAAAATACAGAGATGATGTTCCTAGTCAAACTAGGTATAAAATAACAGTCACCTAATGTAATTACATGCCCCAATGGCATATACAAAACATAGGTCCTGACGGCCAAAACAGCGACCCTCGTCCCATTTTCGACTCATAGGTCGATCTCGCCTGAAGCCAGTCTCCTGCTAATCAGCAGATCCTGCTTATCAGTACATATGTGAGTACCACATCCAGAATCAAAAATCCAATTTTTAAAACCAGTAGTGTGCATGTTTATAACAAATATACCTGAAGCCGGAGCCTTGCTCGTTTTCACTTCCTTCAACTCCACCTTGTACTCACGGCAGTCACGCTTCCAGTGACCCCGTTTGCTACAATGTAGGCAGACGTCTTGGGATATGTCCTTAGTCTTCCCAGAAGACTGTGATGATTTGGCCTTGCCCTTTTTCTTCCTTTTCTTCACACCCCCAGAAGTCTTCGGCCAAGCCTTGGCCTTCTGGATGTCGAAGTAAGGTGTGTTTCGCGCTTCTTGCCCTTCAGAAGCTCTGGCTCTGCTTCTTTCAGCATTGTCATCAACTCTCCAAGAGTCTTTTCTTGGTTCATCATGTTATAGTTCATGACGAACCCGCCCCAGCAGTCAGGCAGAGACTGTAAGATCGAATCTACGGAAGTCTCAGCATCGAAGGTTATGCCCAGCTGACCTAGCTGTTCGATGTTAGCAATCATCTGTGACACATAGTGCTCGACAGACGTACCTTCTGACATACGCGAGTGAAAAAGCTTCTTATGCAATTCGTGCTTCTGAGATCTAAGATTAGATCTGTGAAGATCCTTCAATTTCAACAACATACTATAAGGATCCAATCCTTTGTTCTGACGACGAAACTGAGGAGTCATTGCGGCAAGCATGACAGATTAAGCATTAAAGTTATCATCACGATGAGTCTTCCCAAGCTCATGCTCTACTATTTGCTCAACTCCGGGCTCAGGCCCGAGAGGTTTCTCTATGACATAGAGTAACTTCCCGGCTCCCAGGACTATCATGAGATTCATCTCCCAATCTGGAAAATTGGAGCCATTAAAGACATTGTCACCCATGATAATGTCTCTAACGCTAATCTTTCCATCCATCTTGATTGCAATAGTCCAACTATCCAATCGACGATTTCGGGTACACTCAAAATGCAATGGTTCTCATAGTCCAACTATATAACCAACTACAAATGGAGTAGTTTGAATACAGTCCAAATGTTCAAAGAAAGTAATAATCAATATTAGTCCAACTAATTTATATTTATAATGAAGATAAATAAAATAAAAGAGCGCGTTTAAGCAAGTATTAAACGACATTGCAAAATTAATACTGGCCTCCCACTATTTTTTGGCGAGCCTCTAACCCTCTGTGGAGTACTCGGGAAACCCAGTTTCCTAGAGGGCTAGGATCTCGTTAAATAACACACAACCATGACTTTGGCCAACAAGCTATATGAAACTTAACTAGGTAGATCTCTAAGATCAATTGTATCACATCCAATTCCTAGATCCGGTAATTGGACCTCCAAGTCCAAAACATATATCCAATATATCATCATAACCTTTTCCTCTGAATCAACTAAGCCTTGGCTTTGGCTCAACAAACATAATGATTCTAGTTAAGCGTGACCCATTGACAGTTGGAAAGCTTCGTAATCCCGTCGATGTACAGAAGTGACCTTGACTTTGGCCAACAAGTCACAACTGCCCAAGACATGCGATATATAACAAAGCTTTCATGGTTCAAACACATCCGCGATGGACAATGATCTTGACTTTGGCCAACAAACCAATGCCAATCTTGGATCTTAAGAAAGAACCACTCAATGGAAGGAAAACGCTTAATATTAAAGTGGGGGTTTTTCGCGTAAATTGGCAACCAATTTATTATCTTTGATTAGGTCTCATCATACACCCTTAAACATGAATTCTAAAAGCATAATAAGGCGCGATAAATTTAATGATATGCGGATGGATATATAATACAATTTGTTCCTAGAACAAATCTCTCTTTTGCCTCTCTCCCGCTAGCACATTACATACTTCTACCCAATTACATAATACATTAAAGAAACCTCATTTACATTGAGGGGAATTGGTGAGAAGAGAAATACAAAGAGTAAATAGATGATAGGCTGGACACGGAGGTCCAATTTAATAAATTCCAAATTTATTACAACAATTTCCAAAATTGCCCCACCCGACTAATATCCATGCGATATACATTATTCATACAAATACATCCAAGTATTCACACAAAACATGTTGTTCAATCAATCTAATCCAATTAATTAATCTTTGAATTAATGACCATCCAATGTTCATACAACGATTTGATTTGCTCGAGTCCAACTCGTTTAAGAATAAATACTCAAAGTACGTATTCTTGAATTATATCGAACTACAATTTTAAATCCAATTTAAATTGTATCCAATACTAATTCATATTTAATTCCAAATTAAATAATTACACTTTTAATAGTGCCTTTTGGACTTGGATTCCAAATCCAACCCACTTGGGTCTCAAAGACCCAAATAGCATCCAATGCCTTTTCAATTAAAGTCCAATGGGCTTTCAATTAATTCTTTAGGCATGGGCTTTGGCCATAATGGATCAAACCCAAAATGCCAAGGCCCAATTAGGAATCACCATATGGCAAAAAATTAATTTAGGCCAATTAGGCCTAATTAAATTTTAAAGGCCCAATAGTCATATTTAGACTTTATGGAAATGAATGATTTTATGCCCAATTGGATCCAACCCAATTGTCCAAAATCAAACTTGGCCCAACCAAGCCCATTAGCCCAAATATAACAAATTAGATTAATACATTATTCCAAATTACATATTAATCCAATTAAAGTGTAATTAACATAATTAATCAATTAATCCAATGTTTCCAAAATACTAATTAATCTAATTAATCATGCTTAATTATCCAATTCATGTCCAGCATAAATTGAAGCAAAATCAACCCATTCTAACATGCTTAAGCTCACGGCAATTGCATAAAATAACATTCAATTTTGATTTCAATCCAATTAAATCAACAATCAATATTCATTTCATGCATTTAACATATCCAATTATCAAATTTCAAAATTTTCCATGAGCATTTCTAGGGCATACATTCGGCCATGTTAAGGAATTGGGGATTTTTTATCCAATCAATTTATCACAAATCCAATGATGAACAAATCCAATTCATCATCATACTAACACAACCAAACAATCAATTTAGACAAATCATGCTCCAAGCAAAAGATCCCAAATTAAAGTCCATAAACCCTATATTCAAATCATGTTTAGATCTCGCTCTGATACCATAGTTAGTGTCTCTAAGACATGCCAAGGATCCTAAACAATGATTGTAGTGTGAATTAAACAAGTAAGTTGAGGAATACTTACATTGATCAGTTTGGAGATTTTAAAAATGTCCTTTGGATGTTGAATCTCCAAGCATGAAAATGAGTTCCAAACTCTCGGGTGAGTTTCCCTATAACCTTGTTTGACTCCCAAAAGTGCTAACTTTCTTGAAATTTTTGCAACAAAAATTCCTTTAAAATGGAGAGAGTGTTCGGCTTTGTGAGAAAGGAGAAGAGAGAAGATGGTGAATAGTTAAATGTGTGTTATTGTGTGTTTAAATAATTAAAAAACTATTGCCAACTACCACCATCACAATTTTGACAAGTGATATGAGTTATGGGTCCCACCCAATTATGAATTCCAAATTCAAGTTGGCTTATACAACATACTTTGGGCCCGGGTTCGTTTAATCCGATTAAACAAATTTTTCGTCGCGGCGTAATTAATTCCAATTTAATTAAATAATAATGCCTAGCAAAATTATTACGAAAGTCGCTTACGAATTAATTCCAAATTAATTTGTTCGCTCGAATTAAAATCCAATTTTAATTCTGTATTGAAATCCAATTTCAATTAATATATCCGATATATTATTTTAGCCCAATTAAATAAATTAAATAGTAAAATCTAATTTAACTATTAAATTTATTTTGCCGATTAGTTTCAAATTAATCGCGTTCTCTCTTCTAGATGAATTAATCCCAGATTAATTCTTACCGCAATTAATCCCAGATTAATTTTCTCTTTCATAATTAATTCCAGATTAATTTTTGCCGTAATTAATCCCAGATTAATTTTCTCTCTCATAATTAATCTTAAATTAATTTTGTTCGAGTCAAATGTCATCGGTGAATCTTTGGGAAGCGACCCAATAGATCCCTGGATATGTTGACAGTAAATACGATTGTCGGACTATCCGACACTTGCATATCACATACCACGTTCTCACCGATTTACAAGACATTGTTGGCTTCTAGCAAAGCACCGTGCCTACCCAATTCTCCAGAAATATTCAACGAAGAATATATAATCTGTATCAGACGTAGTATACAATGTATTGCGTAATATGATCCAGTATCAGATGTCACTTGCTAGGCCTAGGGCTGGAATTGTGTATGCCCTGTTCGAAGCATATATCGGATCACTAGCAACTAGTCTAAGTAATCGGATAATCATGACCTAATCATACTATCCCGATAGCTGCATCATTTAAGAGTACTAGTTCTGTATCATGTGTGATCATCATCTCCATATGACTGAAGTGATACTTCCATCTTGACATCACACACAGTACACTACGATTCTCAGTAAACCTAGAAAAGGCGTACACAGAACCTGTTAAAGCTCCGGACGACCAAAACCAAAGTATACTGATTGTCGCAAGCATTAGTGATGCAAGTCTCAGGTTAAGACCACATACACCTACCCTGATTCGGATTCCTATAGACACATAGTCATACTACCAATGAGATTCTGAGGGGTCTATCCAGAGCGAAGCTGTTCCCGGTCCAACGGCTAACAGAACCTCCTATCACACTTGCATAAGTATCCAATACTTAAATATATGAGAACTATGCCGTTAAGCTTCCATAACGCGCACAAGTGTAATACTAGTCTATTCTGCATTATCGATGTCCAGTCTCGATAATACTACGACTAAGGATATTTAATGATTAAACTTTTCATGGATTAATATTGTCTCATATCTTATTAATCTGGTACTAATCATATGGACTTTTATCATTTATATATCCAAGTAATCTAATTACAAAATGATAAAAGAGCAATTTCCTTTATCACATAGTTAATTTGTACAAAAACATCATGTCTTTTACAAATAGTGATGCTATGGGTCATAATTGTCCAACAATACATTCATCACATGAATCAAAATTAAACATTCATCTTATGAACATTAAAACATTCATCTCATTAATATTAAAACTGTGTCTACTCATCACAACATACATACTAACAATTTATATCTCATATAAATCATTAAAACTTGTAATTGAAAAGAGAAGGGTTAAGAACATTTTTCAACCTTAGCTCTTGATGCCAATTGTAGGAAACATCTTTCCTTATGCGCAGCATAAATGCTTTAGGTACCGGGATCAACCTTGAAAAATTTATTGCCTTCTCATTTTGTTGAAAATGAATTCCATCAACTCTTGGTGATTGAGTTTGCTTCTTGTTGTGAATAAGTTTCCTTGAGATCCGATGTTAGGATCAACCACCCAATCTCGAAACCAACAAACCGAAGTGTGGGCTTCACTCATAAAGTGTAATATCTAAACTCTTTTAAAGATGTATTTTGTCACAAAATGTTTTGGCTTTTAAAAAGAATGAATGAAGAATATGAAGATCTAAGTCATTTTTTTCTTGATTCTCAACACTTGAGAAAATATTATTTTCTCTCAACTCTTGAAGAAAATTTTCTAGATTTCTCTTTTTGTCTAACTCTCTCACAACTCTTGTGTAAATGCTAGATCACCCTTACTCAACCCTTGAGTGGAAATGGTAGAGATTATATGTAACATCCCCGATCTGGGAGATGTTACCGGTAGGGGATAGCTGTACTACCCCATAAGCCTCTGACTAACTGATTGTATTTTAAACTATATGAATGTCATGTCATACATGAAGACTATAACTAAATCAACATAAAATACTTTTATTACTCATAAATGCATACTCAGAAATAATTCTTTTTACAATACTTTAATAGACACTTATAATGACTACCACAACACTAATGCATTAAAATACTTTGACTTTGAACTTGACTCTTATGCTTTGTGACTCTGTACTGGTGGACTCCATCCCTAGTGACTGCATCAGTATCCATCCTTCCGAGCTTGTCCTCCTGAAATCCCTACAAAACAGATAAAACTGGAGGGGGTTAGATCGTCATACGACCTAAGTGAGTGGACTAAAAACTGAAAACTGATAAAAATGTTTTAGCTTTCAAATCATGTTTTCAAAACATCTATACATGAAAACTTTGTATTTCGGAAAACTGCATTTAAAACACTGATTTCTGAAATCTATTACTGAATATCCAGTATTTCTGAAAACTATTTTCCAAAATCTAAGTTCTGAAAACTTTGAGAAGAATTTAGATTCTTACACTTTGGTCCGAAATCACTATTCATCCAGATTTTGTTTTGCGTTTTTGACCCGGTTCTGGTCCGAATTTGGAAAAATATTTAACGTGAAAGTTTCAGGTCTTGGTCTAAGCTTTCCGGTGATATACAATTCATGAAATTTCGAGTTCGTATGAAATATTTATGCCCAAAATACTATATATAGTACAAAAGGGCATTGGTACAGTTTCTTCTCGGGACCTCGAAGATTTTACCGATCGTTCCCGAAGTCTTTTCATAACTGTATTTGAATCCTCTCATGATTTATTTTACATTCCTTTGTCTTGTACGCAAAAATATCGTCATAGGTAGTAGTAATATGTACCGGTCGTTACATTATATTTCTTTCCAAAGCCAACAAAACATTATCACTAATCCACCCATGTCATTCTATTGTAATGGAAAACACAATTAAGTGAAATGTCAAGCAAAGACATGTGAAGTAGATAAAGGTTAGGTAATTAGGTCATACCTAATTGGACATAAAATGTTCGAGAGTATGGTAAGCTATATGGACTTGTCTCCAAGAAAATGAATATATAATTATCTTTATAATGATATAATTATCATAATTATGATATAATAATTATCTCATAATTATTACTTGATTATCTCATAATCTAGCATTATCAAAATGATGTAATAATTATCTCATAATTATAATTTGATTATCTCATAATCAAATAATTCTAGAAAATATTATATTAAACTAATTTAGTATATTTTTCATTTGTGACAAATTATATTATTAATCACATTAATAATATATAAATATATATGTGACCATATAATTTGACAATCCAATTATATTATGTTTGCTACAGTTAATCGAGCTAGCACTGAGACACAATAGACCTACAGTTCCGAGCTCGAATAATCCCGGTATATTAATTAAACTTTTTAATTAAATATTCTGAATTACTAATTTCGCGTTATTCCACTAAAAACTCAAAGTTGTACTCTTGTTGCTGTAGATGAAAAATATAAGTCGAACAATTTTGGTGTCCATTGATATTGTCATTACATACAGATTGACCTTTCATGAGTATCTCATAATTAGAGTCGGGTTATAAATCTGTTATACCCCTATAATTATTTTATACCTTAAGTACCATTGATTCTCTAATGAATAATTTATTCATAATTATTATAAATACAAATCTTTCTATTCGTAATAAAAGACTTGAGCACTCTAATCAACTCTTAAGAAATGTACTTTTACTTCTCGTAAGAATTAGTGAACTCCATGTCTATGTAAAACGTTCCAAGCTACACACCAAACCATGTCCTCAAAATATGTAGTTATTGGCCGAGACTGCTTCACCAACGTCACCTTAGTAAATTAAAGAACATAGTCTGCCATGCAGGAGTACGTAGTACACTCAGGATTAAGACCAATCCATATATGACTATCTAGTATATAAAATGAATTTCTATGTTTAACGGATATTATAAGATATTCATTTCTATCTGGGTCTAGTCCTATATGATCACATCATACAAGATGTCTTCATTCTCATATCAAGGTCGTTATACAAGTATAGAATGGACCGCAGCTATAGATAAACCACAAACAAAGTACCCATTTTGCTTGCTCTCTCTGGACTGTTTTAGATTACTAACTTTAGACTTAAATCCTCGTGTTATGACACTCATACACTAGGTTCTGAAAGCACATGAGTAACCAAGGGTAAACAAGAAAATTTACAATATGCGATTTAAATCAAACAATTTTAATAAATGAATAATGCATTTTTTATTTCAATAAATAATTTCGTTTATAATACATGAAGCTTTAGGGCATATATCCCAACAGTTTATGACCGTCAGATTGGAGTGAGTGCACGGGATCAGTAACACGTGTAAGAGAGATCTTAGCCATTGAATTCAAATTGAAGGCCAAGATTGAGGCTACTGTTTGGTTGTGTACAACTGTCATCGGTTTTGGCGCGTAAGTCATGAGAGTAGAATACATGACATCTCTGGGAGACAATGTAAAAATGAGCCCTGAAGAAATGTGATGGGCATTTACGGAAGACCATTAAGGTTTCATAACTTCTTAGAGGCAGTTTAGAAACCCTTAGTGGGTCATTCGAATGGCGGTGAAAAATCAATCATCACAAGAAAAATGAATCTTTTAACAATACAATAGCTCTCATGACCCGAGAGTCGTGGCAATGCTGATATTCACATGTTAAGACTCAAAGACGTAGGCGATGTATACATCTTTATTATAGTTCCCGACATCAAATCACAAACTCATTGATACCGAGAACTAGAGGACAAATGTTGATGGTGATTTTCAACCTCGAGGAACTCAAAAGCCTAAAGAGGGATAAAATGAGTTTTTACACTTAACAATGTGGGGGTCCAAGGTTCTGGTGAGGATGAGAGGTCGGATAGAGAGACCCAAACCCGAGGCTCATAGACACTCGACCTAATAACAAGGCATTAGATTCGACAACATTGGCACATGTGAAGACCGACTCGAGGCCGACTGTAGGCACTGCATTTTTGCATATAAGTCCCGATGATGAGTCTCCTACTGAGGCACTCCTCTTTAAGTTTTGGAAGCCGCAGGAAACAGACGTCAGAAGGGAAAAGTCAGAAATTGATATCATGTTAGACTAAATTCGTTTGCTTAGCTGTAGGTTCGCTCGTTGGACCTCTGTTTTAAAATTCATCCTCAGCCCAAACCCCCGCAAGCCACACACCAAACCCACACACCACCAAGCCACACACCAAGCCCACCAGAAAGAACCAAACCCACGCCTAAATCCCTTTAGCTCACGCCCAAGCCCATTAAAACACATCCAAAATAATAAATCCACACATTAAACATATGTTGAAATCCAAATAAATCACATTCCCAAATTAAAAGAATCAAATCAAATCATATAAATCACATTCCTAATCCAATTAAATCACATTCCTAAACTAAATAAAATAAAATCAAATCAAATCAATTTACCTTCCTAAAATGAAGAGATCATTTCCTTATGATACACAAATTAAAAGATATCCCCATAATTGCAATATTATTTCCCTATTCCCATAAGGTAAACCCCAACCCTTGCCTATAAAAAGAAACACAAACCAACCTCTTAAAAAATGCCCTAGCATTCATGCCCAAGCACTCGAGAGAATTCCCCTCATTGCCGTGAATAAACCCTCAAGCAAAGCCCTCTCATTGCCGCACAAACACCCTTGAAACTAGCCTTCATATTACCGCAACATAACTCCTCTCATTCACCACAAAACACCACCGAAAATATCCCCTGAAAACTACACAGCCACCATCGAAAATCACCACTGAAATAGCCATTGAAACCATCGAAACTGCACCCTAGAAACTTCCTTAAATTACCACAAAACACAGCCTAGAAACTGCTCCAAACCATCGTAAAAAAGCACAGCCCCAACATGCCTAAACAACCGCAAAACAGTAAGCCAAAATAGCCCTTATTACCGCAAAACAGTGACCAGAAAACACAGCAAAAATAGCAGTGAAACATAGTAAAATAGCAGCCCAAAATAGTGAAACAGCGAAGGAAAACGTCGAACCAGTGAACCAGAGGAGTTGCGGAGCGTTAACCCTTCCGACGGCCGTGTAACGCACTTCTAAGAGACGACTTAAGAGGTTAGACCTTAGGGTACCTTTTTATTTATTCCTGTACTTTCTTTCCCATGGTCGAGGCCCGCATCAGCATCAATATCAGTTTTGGGGATGCGTTGCAGGGTCGAGGCCCGCATTAGCATGAGTATCAGTTTTGGGGATGTGTTACAGGGTCGAGGCCCATGTCAGTATAAGTTTTGGGATGCGTCCCAGGGTCGAGGCCCAAATCATCATCAGTTTTGGGATGCGTCCCAAGGTCGAGTCCCACATTGTCAGCGGTATTGGGATGCTTCCCAGGGTCGAGGCCCCCGTTGTCAGTAGTTCCGGGATGCGTCCCAGGGTCGAGGCCCACTGCGTCATCAGTTTCGGGATGTGTCCCAGGGTCGAGGCCCACTACATCATCAGTTCTTGGGATGCGTCCTAGGGTCGAGGCCCATATTGTCAGTGGTATTGGGATGCGTCCCAGGGTCGAGGCCCCCATTGTCAGCAGTTCCGGGATGCGTACCAGGGTCGAGGCCCACTGCGTCATCAGTTGTAGTTCCGGGATGCGTCGCAGGGTCGAGGCCCACTACATCATCAGTTTTGGGATGTGTCTCAGGGTCGAGGCCCCCGTTTTCAGTTGCAGTTATTGGGATGCGTCCCAGGGTCGAGGCCCACTGCATCATCAACTCAGTTCGAAGCAACAGGCAAGTTAGGTAGCAGCTGGCAAGCCAGGTAAATAAAAATGCATTGCATAACTTTAATAGGATTGTCATTGTCACACACTGCACAAGTCCCATCAAAGTAGAGGCGACTGTAGGCACTGTATTTTTACATATAAGTCCCGATGATGAGTCTCATACGGAGGCACTCCTCTTTAAGTTTTGGAAGCCGCGGGAAACGGACGCTGGAAGGGAAAAGTCAGAAATTGATATCTTGTTGGACTAAATTTGTTTGCTTAGCTGTGGGTTCGCTCGTTGGACCTCTGTTTTAAAATTCATCCTCAGCCCAAACCCCCGCAAGCCACACACCTAGCCCACACACTACCAAGCCACACACCAAGCCCACCAGAAAGAACCAAACCCACGCCCAAAACCCCTTAGCTCACGCCCAAGCCCATTAAAACACATCCAAAATAATAAATTGACCGGCGTAAACACACACGTATAACGCAAGCGCACGTATCGTTCAAGTAGTATAAAAATATCGATCCCACGAGGACTTAATTCCTACTATTGTTATTAATTGTTGATACTATTTATTTACAAATATCTAATTGTGGGAGAAGGGAATTGATTGCTTGAATGATTTGATTTGTAGATTTGTTAAATAAATAAAAAGATAAAAAGACAAAAGAAAATACTAAGGAAAATAAAAGACCCAAAGATCTAGGGTTGTGAATCATTCTAATATCTTTAAAAAGATGAAGTGATTATTTTAAGTTTGTGTAATAAATCAGTTTACTAACCTGGAACACGAATTTATGTGAAAGCATTTGTCGATGGTCAGACACAAATACCCAGTTTAATCCAATTGAACCATATGTCTATGTCAACCAAATTATCTGGATTCATTAAGTTTAAGTTCTAATTATGGCTACCCCCGCCCGACAGGTATATTCCTATCTTGTAAGGAAATCTATTAAAGGGTTATCTATCCTCAAAGAAGATCGTGGGCTATTAAGTCAAAGGTTGAAACCTAAAATCCCTATGTCTAGTTCATTTTAGATTTACCACATCAATCTTATTGGTGATTAAACAACAAGAAGCATTTAAGACTTAATAAGTAAACCTTTAAATTATTCAAATTATAAATTAACCTCTTATAAACCGGTGATATTAGATTTCATCACAACCCTAGAAAACTAACTTAGTTACAATACATAGTTAGGACAAGTAAAAAGACATACAAATTACTAAAAAGTAAATGCGGAAAAATAAATAAAATGCTAAGGTAAAATGAATTAACTTCTACTATTTACTATTTAGATATCTCCCATAATATAATATATATCCTTGTGATATTTTAAACCAACCGTCCAGTATGGCGGTATCCTCATTAAGTCAAATTAAAATAAACCAGCCATAAAGGCGGAACAAAAATTAAACCAACCGACCAGTATGGCGGTATCCTCATTAAGTTAGGTTTAACCATATTAAATTGAATAACCAACCGTCCAGAATGGCGGTATCCTTTATTAAGTCAGGTTTTAAATAGTTTATATATTATATTTTAAGGGAGATTAATCTAAATAGCAAAAGTAAAAGTATTACCTTATTACCTCAGCATGGAGAAGTTAGCTCCTCATGGATGAATGAAAACTACTATTTATAGAAGAGAATTACTACTACAAACGTAAATAAAACTGAATAAAAGAAACTAAAGAAGAGAACTTTCAATTTATTTATAAGGATTTCAGAGGATGAGGTACATTTGAAACTAAAAATTCAAAATCTATTTATAGGCAAAAAAATCCAATTTTTTATTATTATTTTTCTGATTTTTTTTTTTATTTTTTGGATCGCTAAATTTTCGACATGTGGCATGGTGGCTAAAAAAAGAAACACAAACCCAACTCTTAAAAAAGGCCCTAGCATTCACGCCCAAGCACTCGAGAGAATTCCCCTCATTGCCATGAATAAACCCTCAAGAAAAGCCCTCTCATTGCCGCACAAACACCCCTGAAACTAGCCTTTATATTACCGCAACATAACCCCCCTCATTCACCGCAAAACACCACCAAAAATAGCCCTTGAAAACTACACAGTAATCACCGAAACTGCACCTCATAAACTTCCTTAAATTACCTCAAAACACAGCCTAGAAACCGCTCCAAACCACCGCAAAAACCGCAGCCCCAACACGCCTAAACAACCACAAAAAGTAAGCCAAAATAGCCATTATTACCGCAAAATAGTGAGCAAAAAACATAGCAAAAACAGCAGTGAAACAGAGTAAAACATCAGCCCAAAACAGCGAAACAGCGAAGGAAAACGTCGAATCAGTGAACCAGAGGAGTTGCGGAGCGTTAACCCTTCCGACGGTCGTGTAACGCACTTCCAAGAGACGACTTAAGAGGTTAGACCTTAGGGCACCTTTTTATTTATTCCCGCACTTTCTTTCCGTTAGTTATTATTATTTCTTAGCATGCGTATTATAGTTTCATGTAAGTTGTGGCCATGGGATGAATGAAATATGTGTTATCTCTTGCTAAAAATCGGATGGAACCCGGACGTAAATTCCGTAGCCGAATCCGAATGGATGGTAGTGCGGTCTGCACTCGGGATACAATGCCACGTACCGCTTGAGAGACGCACATATTTCGTGTCATCCGATCTTATGTTTATTTATTGTTTGTTAGAAATATTATGTTACTTTTATGCATGATTATGTTGTTTAGTATGTTATTTTTTATGCATGATTAGGTTGTTTAGTATGTTATTTTGTATGCATGATTAGTTGATTATTTCCAAGCATGATTTAGTTATTTCTTTCGCATTAGGAACTTGATTATGTCTCTTCTAAGTTTATGTTTAGACTATTATTTATTTACATTTCCATGTTTAGCGATTTAATGTATGCATGAGATTATTGTGTGCTTGCCGTTATTCCGACTTACTTTTATGCATGTAAACTTAGATATAGGTTTTATTTTCATATATGCGAATTAGACGTAGGCTATTCTTGCGTATGTAGGTTGCGTAGACTCGGTTAGATTATTGCACAAATATTTTCATTATAAGTGGCATAAGTAAGGAACCATTCTGAACCCAACGGTTTGAGGTCTTCCCTTGCGAGGGGTGAGTGCGGCCTTAAATCATTTTCCCAGTTCACACTGGGTGGCGACTCCATTTTATTTCTCCGGTTTAGTTCCCCCGTGGGCTATTCCGTACTCCCGACTAGGCCGCGAGCCTAGAACAGCATCGTCAAGTTCTGTGTCTTACAGTTTGGCGACTCCACTGGGGATAGAGAATCGGCCACGAAATAATGCCTTGTAATATTTGTGATTTGTGCTTTAGTTAACCGTGTCTACCGTGGGTTGAAGGGGTTTAATCAAAAACATTATTAGAGCTTGGTAATGGTTTGGTGTCTTCCTTCATTCACTACCTTTCTATCACTGAAGGGAAAAGCCGTGAAGGCACCTAGATAATCATTCACTCGAAGCTTACTGTGATGGACTAATTTGGAGGACTTGTTGTTTATTCCTGTCACCAAGGCAATAAGAGCCTAAGAGGCTTGGGTATTTAAGAGAGTTCGCTCCACCCTCCCTCTAGGGAATCTACAATGAGAAATCCATCTGACAGTCAGTCACGCATCTTAACTCGTTGGCACGTACCTTAGCGTATAAAAAAGGTGCGCTCACTTGGTCGCTCGAACCATTGAGTGGGGAGTCCTAGTTGTAGGCAATCCTTCACCGGCGAGAGCCTTTGTCTACACTCCCATAAGCCCACATGTGAACCGCAATTGTATAATTAATAGAAATTATCTTTTTATGCTTGCGTTTAGGACCATTGTCATTTGGATTCAGTTGGACTTTTTGTCATGAGGTATGGGCTTGTTGGGTCATTTAAACTGGGACGAGTCCATGATTTATAGTAGTTGGGCCAAAAGCTTCTGAAATGGCAATGAACCATCTTATGTTTAGGCCCTTTGTCATTTGAAGTTGTTTAGCCATGTTATCGCAAAAGTGTAAACCCGTTGGGCCTTTTCAACTCGGACAAGTTTGCACCGCGCAATAGTATGATTGAATGCTTTAAAATGATAATGGGTCGACTTATACATTCCATGCATCGCACGCATACACGCTGACTGGCAGTTTTCAAAGACATCATAGATATATGTTGGGTTAGGGAAGAGGGAAGACTCGTCAAAAGACCATTAGCCAACATGAGTGAATCAGTTAACGAAGGATCTCGTATGGATCAGCTGGAAGCTAATCTCACTAAGGTTACCGAGCAACTGCAAGCTTTGACCACTGCTATGACTAATATGGTTGTGCCCCGCGCTGCGGGAGGCTCTAAGAATGAGAGGAGTGAGGGCCCTACGAGCGGGTTGAATGATGATGCCCCCGTCTTTGATGATGACATGGCTGAGTATGCCGCAGGAAGGATAGCCGGGTCTCAGACCGAATTGCAGAAACTCCGTGATCAAGTGGAATTAGTTACCCGCAAGCTAAAGGGTAAGGATGAGGATTTGTTAGACTATGAGGCAATGACTTTTGAGAAGTAGCTGACGGCTCAGTTCAAAATGTCTGACATAGCCAAGTTCAATAAGAACGAGGATCCGAGGGTCCATCTCCGACAATATGTTTCTGTAATGAGTTCAGTGGGCCTATCGCAGCGTCAGGTTCAGAAGATGTTTGGGATGTCGCTTGAGGGGGCACCCGTAGTGTGGTACCATGGCCTTGAAAGTAAGGTTAAGGAGGGTTGGAGAGCGCTGGCAGAAGTCTTTCTGAACCAATATGTCACGGATTTGGAGATCGACTTGTCGCTTCGCGACTTGGAGAATGCCAAGTAGAAGTCGGAGGAGAGCTTCAAGGATTATGTGGACCGCTGGAGAAGCCAGCTTCTGAAAATGCAGACTCGGCCCAAGGAGAAGGACCAGATTAAAATGATCATCAATGGCACCAAGCCCTCTATCTATGGTAAGTTGAGGAGGATGACCTCCATGATTACGAATTTTTGACAGTTGAGGGAGACTGTCATGGATATCGAGGAAGAGGAAGCTGAGAGCAGGAAGTTTTATAGCCTGAACATGAGGACTGTTGGAGGACCATCAAGTGCCAAGCCCATCAATGCCGAGGTAGCCACAATCAGAAACCGGCATTTTTCTAACCTGGGTAGACCTTTGTCTAAGGTGCTTAAGAAGTTGACAAGGCAAGGATTTCTAAAACCCTTGGAGACTAAACCACTTTTGCACTCTCTACCACCAAATCTCAACCCAAACCTTTATTGCCACTACCACCAGCAAAAAGGCCATGACACCGATAGTTGTGCTCGCCTCTGACATGAAATCCAAGACCTCATAAACTCCCACAAAATACCCGACCCCGAAAAGGAGCAATCCAACATACACCGGAACCCCCTACCTAACTATCACTCCGTCCAACCACCTACCTACATGATTGGCTACGACCTACCAGAAAGATTTTTCCTTCAAATCTTTGACCACCAAGCCTTTTGCCTGGGGATATGGGATAGTAGTAGTGAGGATGAAATAGAGCAGGGGAAGAATTTCTGGGAGGACTTCTCGAGCAGTGATGAAGAAGTTAAAAGGAATGACGCATAGTGGACGCTTTTACAATGATACCGCAGAAAAGGGCAATGAAGTGTTGGTACTACATTAGTTGAAGAAAACACGAGCACAGTTAAGCATTTGGGAGTTGCTGTTTACATCGCAGGAGCACAGGCGTGCCATGGTTGAGGCCTTGAGCAAGATAATAGTATCGGAGGATGCCAACCCCGCAATGTTTATAGGATCAGTGCAAAAAGAAGCTTTGCAAGTGATAACTTTTTCTGAGGAGCAACTCTCGGCGGAGGGAAGAAATCATAACAGGCCATTATTCATCAAAGCTGAAGTGAGGGGCAAGAAGACATCTTGTGTGATGGTGGATGATGGCCCATTGATGAGCGGAAAATATATCAATATTTACCTCCCATTTAACTTATTATTTTGTTTAGTTTCTCGGGTTTGATGAACGTTTTGATGTGTTTTAGTTTATTTTTCAGATAAAATAATATCGGGTCTCAATGAAATCATTTAGGATGAAATATGGGTCAAATAAGGGCAATTATTGGACTTGATATTTTAATTTTGGAGATTGGAAACTTGAAAGGGCGTTTTGACGAAGTGCAGTTTTGGAAATTCTAGTTTTGTGCATCTGTCGTATTTTAAGCATAACTTTTTACTCAGATATCGGATTGAGCTGATTCAAGTTCCAGATTAAAGAAGACTCAAATATCTACAACTTTTAAAGACAAAATAATTTCTAATTCTGAATATTTCATGCCCGAAATTGATGAACGATCCAGAAGTGTGTAGTGTGTAATTATTAAAGTCACTTTCAATCATTTTCAAAGCAAAAACATAAATTAATAAAAAATTAATAAAATTATCAAATCATCACCAAACATGATAAGAGATTAGTGGATCAATTAATAATGGATTTGGTGGAGCAATTAGTGGAGCAATTAGTGGAGCAATTAATAATTGATTTGGTGGATGATTTGATGGAGGCAAAATTTTGCCTATAAATACCAAGCCATTTCATTTATAAAATTCATACTTTCTTCTAAGGAATTCCTTAAGAATACTAAGAAGATTGTATCTTGTTTGTTTATTTACAGCTTTCAGTAATTAATTTTCGTTTTCGCACTTTCTTTTCTTTACTTTTCAGTTTTTACTTTCCGCAATTTACTTTTACGCACAGTACTTTTCTTTATTTAATTTTCAGTTTTTACTTTTCACTAATGAGGAGGTAACTCCCCTTTGCTGGGGTAAAAGGTAAAACTTTTATTACTAATATTTAGATTAATCTCCCTTAATTATAATATATAAACTAGTTAAAACCTGACTTAACGAGGATACCGCCATATTGGTCGGTTGGTAATTATTTAAATTGGTTTTAACCTGACTAAACTGGATACCGCCTGATTGGTCGGTTGGTAATTAATTATTAATTTGACTTAATCTGGATACCGCCTATATGGCTGGTTGGTAATTATCATGCAAAGTTAATATATTATATTAAGGGATATATCTAAAATAGAAGTAATAAAAGTGGATCCTTTTACCTCAGCATTTTCTTTTATTGTAATTTTACTTTATTTACTTTTCAGCAATTTACTTTTCAGCAATTTACTTTTTAGCAATTTACTTTCAGCATTTACTTTTCAGCATTTAATTTTCAGTATTTAATTTTAGCATTTACTTTCAGCATTTACTTTTCAGCATTTAATTTTCAGTATTTTACTTTATGTCTTTTATTTTATTTAAGTTTTTTTTACTACCCGTAAATATGTGTCGTAACTAAGCCAATTATCTGGGGTTGTGATGAAATCCAATATCACCGGTTTATAAAGGGTTAAATTATAGTTTGGGTAATTAAAGGTTTACTTATTAAGTCTTAAGCTTAATGCTTCTTGTTGTCTGATCACCAATAAGATTGATGTGGTAAATCTAAAATGAACTAGACATAGGGATTTTAGGTTTCAGCCTTAGACTTAATAGCCCACGATTTTCCTTGAGGATAGATAACCCTTTAATAGATTTTCTTACAGGATAGACATATACCTGTCGGGCGGGGGTAGCCATAATTGGAACTTAAACTTAATAAATCCAGATAATTTGGTTGACATAGACATATGGTTCAATTGGGTTAAACTGGGTATTTACGTCTGACCATCGACAGAGGCTTTTGCATAATTTAGTGTTCCAGGTTAGTAAACCGATTTATTACACAAACATAAAATAACCACTTCATCTTTAAAATGATATTGGAAGAAATCACAACCCTAGATAGTTTTTAATATTGAATTTTCTTAAAACCTACTTTCGAACAATTTTATTTACTTGTTTTTAAATTTAGAATCATCACCATTTCAAATCAATCAAACAACCTGTTAGATACTAGTAATCATTTGACTTCATAAAATTAATAGATTAGATATTAAGTCCTCGTGGGATCGATATTTTTATACTACTTGAACGATACGTGCGCTTGCGTTATACGTGTGTGTTTACGCCGGTCAAGTTTTTGGCGCCGTTGCCGGGGACTTATTTATCTTTCACTATTAATTTTGGGGTTAGATACGTTACTTGTATCTAATTTCTTTTTACTTATTGTTTTTGTTTTCTTGTGTTTCAGGTTCTCAGAAACTACATGAGACGAACCAGAAGCTTTGAACTCCGATCGCTTGACCCAGAAATTGAAAGAACCATTAGACAGTTGAGAAGGGAAAGGCGAGAAGGCCAAGAAGCTTTAGTCAACATGGAACCTGAACCGTTGGAGGTTGTGTAGAGTTCTAATATAGGTCCCAAGAATCATGAAATCAAGCATAAAAACGCATGAATACACAAAGGAGTAAGGCGGAATACATACTCACATTGATGGGTTTGAGATGCGAAGAACAAAAACCTTCAAGCCTCCCTCAAAGTCACGGCAGCAGCTCCTCCTTGCAGTGGGCTGTGCGGTTTTACTGGTTTTTGTCCCTCCAAGAATCGGCCATTGATGAACACCATGGAAGCTCCAAGCTTCAAGCTTCAAAAATAATTCCAAGCTCATAAATTCGTTTCCCTATCACCTATGTATAACCCATGTGTGTGCTAGCACTACTCTTCTTCATTTGCTTCTCAAAAATTCGGTCAAACCAGAAGATTTGAGGAAGAAATCGGTTCCAAAACCGTGAAGGAGAGGAAGAAGAAAAGAGAGGGAAAAGAGAAGTGCGTGAGAGTGGTGAGAGAGAGAGAGAAAATGATTTTTAGTTATATATTTATTTTATTTTCCAAAAAATAAAACAAATATATAAATCATTTTCATATATATCAAAAGTCAAAAAGCAAAAGTCTATTAATGCTTTTCCAACAACTATATCACTATTCACATCAATCACTCAAATCAATCAATCCAATTGTCACATCACTCAAAGTGACATGTGATTTGACGCTTGATGTGACTAGCGATTTGACGCTTGATTTGACTTGCGTGCCGCGTCGAAATCCAATTTCTAATAATATATCAAATATATTATTTTATCGATTAATTCCAAATTAATCGTTCTCTCTCTTTAATTAATATTTTATCCCAGATAAAATATCTCCGTGATTAATCCCAGATTAATTTTCTCTCTCTTCTAATTAATCCCAGATTAATTAAGTGCGAGTTATACGTCATCGGTGAATCTTCGGGAAGCGACCCATGAGATCTTCGGATATGTTGGCAGTAAATACGGTCGTCGGACTATCCGAACACGTAAGTACCTCGTACTACGTTTATACCGATTTACAAGACAAGGTTGGCTTCTAGCAAAGCGCCATGCCTACCCAATTCTCCAGAAATATTCTTACAGGAATATATAGATCTGTATCAAGCGTAGTATACCGTAGTATTGCGTATATCAGCCCAGTATCAGATAGTCACGTGCTAGGGCTGGGGCTGGATAAGTGTCTGCCCCGTCCGAAGCACATGTTGGATGTCTGGTAACTAGTCTCTATAATCGGATATACATGACCTTGTCATAATATCCCAATGGCCGGCCAGCACTTAAGAGCACTAATACCGTATCCTGCGTGACATCATCTCCACTATGACTGGAGTGATACTTCCGTCTTGACATCACACCCAATACACTACGACTCTCTGATAAACCCAGAAGTGGTGTACGCAGAACCGGTTAAAGCCCTGTACCACCAAGACCAAAGTCTACCGATTATCGCAAGTATTAGCGATGTAAGTCTCAGGTTAAGACTATACACACCTACCTTGATTTCGGCCTCCCATAGACACATAGTCATAATACCAATGGGATTCCGAGGGGTCTATCCAGAGCGAAGCTGTTTCCCGTACCATCGGTGAAACACGACCTCCTATCGCACTTGCATAAGTATCCGATACTTATATATATGAGAACTATGCCGTTGTGCCCTCACAACGCACACAAGTGCAATACTAGCCTATTCCGCATTATCGATGTCCAGTCTCGATAATACTCCGGCTATGGATATTTAATGATTAAACCTTCGGGGACTGATACTGTCTCATATCATTCTCAGTCCAGGAACTAATCATAGGGACCTCTCTTCATTTATATATCTATGGTGATCTAATCACAAATGATGAGAGTGCAATTTCCTTGTCACATAGTTAATTTGCTACAACAACACAATTATCTATGCAAATAGTGACGCTATGGGTCATTTTGTCCAACAGGTTGCACCACCAATTCCCATTCGAGACAGAACCATTCCGGTGGTTGACAGACTCATTTCCTGTATTGTATTTCCTCCCTTACCAGCAAATGCGTGTGACATCAAAACATGCAGTCAGATGATTCAGCAGTCAGTTCAGTTCGGGGGGAATGCAACTGAAGATCCTAATGCCCACATCAGTAACTTCCTGGAAGTTTGCGGCACTTTCAACTACAACAGAGCATCAGAAGAAGCAATGAGACTGTGTGTTTTCCCATACTCCTTGAAGGACAGAGCTAAAGCTTGGCTACATTCACTACCAGCAGGTTCTATCACAACTTGGAACACTTTAGCCACCAAATTTCTTGAAAAGTACTTTCCACCAGCCAGAACCGGAAAGCTGAGGAATGACATCACATCCTTGGTACAAAAAGATTCAGAATCCCTCTGCGAATCTTGGGAAAGGTACAAAGATTTGCTCCGGAAATGTCATCACCATGAGATTCCAAAATGGCTTCAAGTCCAAACATTCTATAATGGACTTTCTGGAATAATGAGAACCACAATCGATGTTGCTGCTGGAGGAGCTTTAATGGAAAAATGAGAAGATGAAGCCTGACACCTAATTGAAGAAATGGCCAACAATAATTCTTTATGGCCAACAGAAAGGAGCATGATCCAAAGAATTGCAGGAATTTATGAAGTTGGAGCCAACACAGCACTGAATTCCAAGCTGGATGTGATTTGCAAAAATCTGGAAACTCTTAACATAAAAGTTAATGGTGGATCCACAAGTTCACCATTTGGAGGAGCACCTGAGTCAAAATCTTTCAACCAACATAAAGAAACGGTGAATTATGTCAATAATTTCAACAGACAGGGGAACAATCCATATTCCAACACCTACAACCCAGGGTGGAGGAATCATCCCAATTTCGCATGGAGTAACAATTCAGGGCAAATGAACAATCCACCACCCGGATTCCAACAACAGAACAAAAGCCAGGAACAGGCAAATGAACCAGGAATAACAGAAGTGTTGACCCACTTGAAAAAGATAGAAACAAAACACGACTCTCAACAGCAAGATATGATGCTATGTTTCAATCTCAAGCAGCAAGATATGATGTTATGTTTCAATCCCAAGCAGCATTAATTCAAAGTCAATCAGCTTCTATTAAAGCACTGGAGAATCAAATTGGACAACTGGCCTATGCTCAGAGTTACAGACCGCCAGGTACCATTCCTAGCAACACAGAGCTAAATCCAAGGAACATGGGGAAGGAGCAATGTCATGCCATCATGTTAAAAAGCCGTACTGAAATCAACAAAGATGTTGGAATCAAGGCAACAACAATTGAAGATTTTCCAAAAGAAACAAAGCAACAGATGGAGGAAAAAGAAGCAAAGGAAAAAGAACAGGTCACTCCACCTCCATCTTTTCCTCAGCTTCTTCAGAAGAATAAACTGGACAAGCAGTTAGCTCGATACTTGGAGGTGTTCAAAAAGCTTCATATCAACATTCCATTTGCAGAAGCGTTGGAACAAATGCCCAGCTATGCCAAATTCATGAAAGACATTCTTTCACGAAAGCGGAGATTGGGAGATTATGAGACAGTAGCATTATCAGAAGAATGCAGCGCCATCATTCAGAGAAAACTTCCTCCAAAGTTGAAAGATCCTGGCAGTTTCACTGTTCCTTGCACCATAGGAGAACATGACTTCGGTAAGGCTCTGTGTGATCTAGGTGCTAGTGTTAACTTGATGCCTTTTTCTATTTTCAGGAAACTGCAGATTGGAGAAACAATGCCCACTTCAGTCTCACTACAACTTGTTGATAGAACACTCGTATTTCCAAGAGGCGTAGTTGAGGATGTGCTGGTCAAGGTTGACAAATTCATTTTCCCAGCAGATTTTATTGTCCTTGATATGGAGGAAGACGCAGACGTGCCAATCATCCTCGGGAGACCATTCTTAGCTACAAGTCGAACCATTATTGATGTACAAAAAAAAGAACTAACCATGAGGGTACAAGACCAAGAAGTAACATTCAATGTTTTCAAAGCCATGAATTTCCCAGATGATGAAAAGAATGAGGAATATTTCAGACTTGATGTGATACATAGTACCGTTCAGAACTCTGATGAAAGACAAAGTTCTACTGACAAACTTAAAGCATGTCAATTACCTGTGGAGCCTGAAGATAAAGCGCATTGCGTACTGAAGAAACCTATTCTTGCACTACAAGTAACAGAAGAGAAAAAGTTCCACCAGTTTAACGAATTGGAGGAATTTCACATACAGCTTTTTGAGGATGCCAAATTGTACAAGGAAAAGGCAAGGAAAAGACATGATGAGAAGATAGTGCGCATACAACTGGAACCAGGGCAGAAGGTACTGTTAAACAAATCAAGGGGGAAATTCTTCCCATGGAAGCCAAAATCACGGTGGTCAGGTCCATTTGTGATCACCAAGGTTTTACCAGACAGAGCCGTTGAGATACATGATCCTGACTCCAACAAAACTTTCAAGATTAAAAACAAGCGTGTTAAGCACTACTGGGGAGAATCATTTGAGCGACAAAAAGAAAGTGTCACACTTTCAGATCTAGCCTAACGTTCGAGAAGTCACGTCTAGCTGACGACTTTAAACTTAGCGCTCACAGGGAGGCAACCCATGCAATTTTTGTATATATTGTGATCTGGTGTGTTTTAAATTTTGTGTGTTTAGTTTTTGCAGATTAAGACATTTCAGGATGGAAGAAGTTCTCGCAAATCTTCACAATCAATTTCCTTCTCTCCCTCAAAACTCTCTGATGAAAGTCTACAGAGCTCGCTTGGAACAGATGAGATTACTAAAAATCCATGGTGTTCCTAATGACATTCGTTGGGTAATTGAAGCACGAGTCTGATTGGCAGGTGAGTCTTCTGACTCTTTTATTTCACATTTGCCTGGTTTTGGAAGAAGCACCTATGCAAAGAAACGTAGAGCTAAACAAATGAGTGTTTGTTACAAATGTGCACGCTGGAATTGCAATACTCGTTGTCGTTCTTTAGGAATGGTGTCTGATAATCGCGAAGACAAAATTAAATTCATTAGGGATGGCTTGAGTAAGGAGTCTTTAGATGATATATCTTCAACTCTTGAGACGCATCCCAGTGGATATGTTCACATAGCCATTCGCAAATTACATACACAATTCCAAAAAGAAAGACAACAATTAAGTCTTGGGAATCTGACTCAAAAAGACCATGTTTGTCAGTTTATAAGAAAATTGGATGGGAAGCTTGTCCCTGACGCATAGACGTCAATCAAGCAGTTACTTTTCTTGTAAATATTATATCTCTTTGTCTTTTCTTAATAATTGTGATTTGTTTTGTTGTTTTCTTTTATTTTATCCGACATGATCCAGACCTTTTTGACTATCACGATATTATTTCGCTACTAATCGTCCTCTGGAAGATACTTGTGCTATTTTTTATCACCCTTTTCAGGTACTGTAAAATCAGCCTGTCATTGCACTTTTGAAGGCATCCAGAGTTGAGAAAGAAATACATATAAAAAATGGAAGCCACTTCAAGAAGACGAGTTGAAAACATCTGTGTGTTTTCGGTAGTAGTGTTGGTGTTAAGCCCCAATACGTAGAAACCGCACAGGAATTGGGTCGAGTCTTAGCTGCAAGGAATATGCACTTAATATATGGCGGAGGCAATCTTGGACTAATGGGGATCGTTTCAAAGGCTGTACAAGAAGGAGGTAGTCACGTTTTGGGAATCATCCCAAAACCCTTGGCAGAGGCAAATCTTATTGGATCATCAAACGGAGAGGAAATGATCGTGCCAGGTATGTCTGAATGACTGGTAGAAATGATTAACCGTGCTGATGCTTTTATCGCTTTGCCAGGTGGCTTGGGCACATTGGAGGAAATTTTTATAGTTCTATCTTGGGCGAACCTGAACATACACCAGAAACCGCTTGGACTGCTTAACGTTGATGGATTTTATGATTTTCTTTGTGTGTTTTCTTGATGATGCTCGGAGAAATGGGTTCGTGTCGAAACCTTTAAAAGAACTCCTATTTACTGCCAGAACTGCTCCGGATCTAATAGACCAACTCTTAGCCTATGAACCATAAATTGACCCTATCATTTCAAAGATAAATTTGTCTGAGGACGATCGTGGTAAGAGGCGTAGGATTAATCTGGATCTTAACCTTTAATTTCCTGTATAATTTCAGTTAACCAGGTATTATCTTCTAAACTCTTCTTCTACTGTTTAAGACATTGGGGACAATGTCTCATTTAGGTTTGGGGGAGGGAATTAGTTGATCAGTACATTGTTTTTAGTTTGTGTGTTGTTTTTATTTTTAGTCCAAAATTTTTCGAAAAATACAAGAAAATTGAAAAATTTTCAAAAATTACAAAAATATTTTGCGTTTTTGTGTTTTTATTTTGACTAAAAGGGTGAAATTGGTAAAAGATAGCTGAGTAAGGAGTTTCCAATCCTGAGACGTATCTCAAGCCTATTTTCGAAATAAGTTAATTTTTGTTTATTTCCTTTTGAATTATTTAATTTGTGAATTCTCCAAATTAATTTAATTTGTAATATTCAGTGCTCTAGTTTAATTAGAGGAAGCATCTCAAAAAGCAATGGAGTAAAAATAAAATAAAAAAATAAAAAAAAAGTCTGAGATCCGAGTTATTAAGTCTGTAAGGGTGTTTTAACACATAGTGCCCTAAAACCAACTGGTTTGGGAGTCACTGGCCCAAAGCTCGTTACATGGATCAAAGATGCTGCAAAAATATATATATCTGAAGTCTGAGTAATTAAATTCGTAGGGGTGTCTTAACACCTGGTGCCCTAAAGCCAACTGGTTTGGGAGCCACCGACCCAACACTCGCTACATAGATGGAAGATATTGTATATAAATAAAAAATAGAAAAAAAAATCAAAGAAAAAATCAGAAAAATGAGAAAAATTATTCCATTGCTACCAAAAGGTGTTAAATCTGATAGAACTTTAGGACAAAAATATTACTCTCTTATCAACTGCACTTATGACTGTTGTGGGCAAAAATGAGTTGTTTAATATTTTGTTGGCTGTGTATATGAAGAATGGTAAAAATAATCGGAGAATTTACTTATTCTGTAATTTAGAATGAAACAAAACAACTATTGATTTGAGTAAAAGTTTCACCTGATTAGTCATTAACATCTTTATTCTCTTTTCGCTTGTCTTTTTGCTTTTGTGTGCATTAGTTTTATTATCTTTTTAGTTTTGTAAAATGTTTGTGGGTATCGTTGCTATAAGCCCTCACGAGACTACAACTCGTCCACTAGGGACACCTAGGGGTTTAAAGGCTTGTTGCATATGCTAAATGCAACCGTGATCCCTACGAAAGTGGCTTAGTTTAATTTTATTTTTATTTTGTTGTTTTGCTCGAGGACTAGCAAAATGTTAGGTTTGGGGGTGTGATGAGCGGAAAATATATCCCTTCATGCAGCAGCAACAAGAGAGCTCGGCCTTAAACTCTCGACCAAGTGATGTAATCTCTCTCTCCCTGCACCTTTCTCATTGTAGACTCATTTAACTGCACACCCAGTTGATCAGTTTCTTTTCTAGTTCAGCCTTTGAATGGATAAATTCGGTTTAGGAAAGATCTCAGTTTTCCATTTAGTAGCATTTATTTGTAGTCTAATGAATTTCTTTCAAGGGTTTATGACACTGCAGTCCCTGTTGTTTGCCATTCATATTTCCTCGGTCATTTCTTCTTACTATCATTTCTGCTGGATACGCCACCAGCCATGGCTTCAGTCAGTCCCTGAACAGCCATCACAGTTTTTGAATCTGGCCTATTCACATTGCCCTCACTATCATTCCTGCTAAAAAAAACATCCAATTTTACCCCCCAAACAAGCCTTTGATGGTGCATGTGTCAAGCTTTTCAGTAAAAATAAGCCAACAATAGTATTTATGTAAAATACAACTTCCATATTTGTTCTCTCTTTTTGCTTAAGAAACCCAGATCATATATGGGATCTTAGCACTTCATAATATCATCCGGCGACCAGAAAACTCACAGGGAAGAATGGATCTAACTGCAGAAAATCGGCATGGATTAACAATATTTAAATGTTTTTAACATATATTCAGGTGGTGGTGCACAAAGAAGGTAAAAGCAGTGGTAATTTCTCTCAGGATCAGAACATGTCACATGACGTCTAAGCTCCCTTATATCGTTCCATCACTTTCATAATATATTTAGTAGAAAATTACGAAAACTTATCCTAAGTCTACTCACTCAACACTAGATTATGATTATATTTTGATATTATAAAATTTTGTTATTCACTTTATATAAAATAAATAATAAATAATTTTATTAGTAATAATAAACTAAATTTATGATAAACACTAAATCAAATCCAAGATTGCACACGTATATGAAGGACACTCGCTGGCGCTGCTCTTACCAAACACGGAACTCAAATCAATGAACAATTAGTGAGAGTGGGAGTAGTAGATCTTTCAAGTACACCAACTTTTTTTTCTCTCTCTCTCACAACTCTAACAATGGCGGCCGCCTCATATTCTCTCCTTCAACACCACCCCCACATCCAATATTGCTTCACCTTCAAGACCTCACCAACCACCCAACTAACCAAGCAAAAGTCACACTTCCCCATCATTAGAGCTTCCTCTGAAAGCACAGACACAAGCAGTAATGGTAGCAAAGCTGGTGGTGGTGGTAAGGGCATCAACATAAGGGACGAGGCACGTCGCCACAATAATGTGATGATCAACACCCATAAGTTTTCAGCCAAGTACGTGCCATTCAATGCAGGGTCGTCATGTAACGAGTCGTATTCTCTCGACGAGGTCGTGTACAGTCTAACTCTGGCGGGCTTTTGGATGCTTTGAAACACTACGACGGCGCTTACTGGAGGTCGCTCTTCGATTCGCGAGTCGGCGGAATGACGTGGCCGTAAGGATCAGGAGTTTGGTCGAAGAAAGAGTGGGTGCTGCTGTAAAGTCCAGCAGCTCAGCAACCAACTTTCATCATGCATCCAGCAAGCAAAAAGCAACAAAGCACTTTCGGTGGAGCCTTGACATTTGAAGAAAATGGCCAAGAAACATTTCGGTGATTGCCATAAAATCAGGGAACTACTGTTCACTCCTTTGAATTTTTGTACCATGCTTGCCTATAAATGCAGGCATTCCCAGTGAACTCTTCTGCATCCCAAAGTGTAGATATTAGAGAGAAAGAGTGAGGTTTTTTGTGATAAGTTTCATGAGTATAAACTTATAACCTATTCTTGTAAAGTAATAGAAGTAAATCGGTTTTTCCTCAAATCTTCTTTAAAGTGATCAGAGAATCACAACAAGTGGTATCATGAGCTTCGGTTGTTCTTTGGGATCGTAAAACCGAGTAACAGAGCTTCCGATCGGAAAACCGGTTCTAACGAAAGTTCTCAAAAATCAATTTTGAGGGTACCATCAGCTAGTTCACGGAGAGACGAGCACGGTGGTATTTTCTGGTGACCAAAACGACGTCCCAGAACGCTGCACGCGCTGCACGCGCTTCACAGACGACTCCCACGCGCCATCAGTCGCAGATACGCGCCTCACGCGCGCTGAAGGTTGAAGACAATACGTGGCTGCCACGTCAGCGCCATTTCACGCCCAGTCAGCGCCCAGTCAGCCACCACGTCAGCACTGCCACGTCAGCATTGCCACGTCAGCATCCTGGTAAATTTCATTTAGCCCCCTGAAGTTTTGAAATTTACAGTTTTACCCCATAACTTTTAGGAATTTACAAATCAGCCTCTGTGTCGGATTTAGACCAACGAAGTGTCTATTCCACCATTTTTTACCATTCCGAACGCAATGGTGACCTCAGATTTGTGAAATTCAGCCCCGATTTTAGTGTATTTTCATTTTAAACTTTAAAACTTAAAATGGAAATAGAAGATTCCTATTCTGGTGCAATGATTAAACTGACTGCTACTAATTACTCCCTCTGGAGACCTAGGATGATAGATTTTTTGCATTGCAAAGATTTGTTTGATGTCATCGAGTTGAAGGGAGAGAAACCAGAGTCTTTTAAGGAGTATGACTGGAATAAGCTCAACAACAGAACTTTGGGTCAGATTAGGCAGTGGATCGGCCATAATGTCTTCCACCATGTAGCACAAGACACAGATGCTTATGAAATGTGGAAGAAATTGGAAGACATGTTCCAGGCCAAAACAGCTCGGAATAAAGCCTTAATCATGAGGCGTTTGGTGAACCTGAAGCTGCGGAGTGGAACTTCCGTTGCAGAACACACCAACGAGTTTCAAAGCCTGGTGAACCAATTGTCTGCAGTAGACATGCAACTGGCAGGTGAAGTTCAAGCCCTCTTGCTACTCAGTTCTCTTCCTGATAGCTGGGAGACTCTGGTGGTTACTCTCAGCAACTCAGCTCCAGGAGGCAAACTTACCATGCCTATGGTAAATGATGCCTTGTCAAATGAAGAAGCCAGAAGAAAAGACGTGGGCTCAGATCAAACAGAAACCCTTGTCTCGGAGCAACGAGGAAGACAACGGGAGAAACATCAAGGTGTGAGGAGAGGCAGAAGCAAAAGCAGTGGCAGATCCAAGGACGGGAAAAAGACATACAAGTGCTTCCATTGTGGCATAGAAGGCCACTTTAAGAAAAATTGACGGAAACTGCAACGGGAGCAGAGACAAGGCAATAACCAGCCGAAGAAGAATGACGCGGAGACACTAGTAGCAATGTTTAAAAATACGGGGAGGCCCCTCGAGGCGGCCGGCCATTGAGGCGCGAGGCGTACCTCCTCGAGGCGGTGAGGTGGGCGCCTCGATCCGAAAATCGGAAAAATAATCCAAAATACATTCATTTCTTCATAATTCATAGTATGTTCAAAAAACTATTGATAAGTAATCCAAAATACATTACTTTCTTCATAATTCATAGTATGTTCAAAAAATTATTGATAACTAATCCCTAAATAAGCTATGATTAGTGTCTAGCAGCATGAAGCTTGGGTCAAAATCTATGTCATCATCAGATGGGTCATCATCCAAAGAACCTCATTCACTTGTATTGTCTTCATCCACTAATTGTGGAGCTTTCCCTTTCCCTAACAAATAACATAAAGTCGTATTATTTTTTAATTTGATTATATAAATTGCATTATTTGTACAAGATTAACTTACTTTGGTCTCTGCTCTTTTTTTGTGCAGGTGCTCTACTGTCACTTAGTTGTTCAATGGAACGACGACGTTTTGGAAGCCCAAAACGTCGTCGTTTCATTTTAGAAAATTTAAAAAAAAAAAAAAAAAAAAAAAACCTCTACTGGTGAAGCCCAAAACGTCGTCGTTTCATTTTAGAAATTTTTTTTTAAAAAAAAAAACCTTTGCTGGTGAGGCGGCCGCCTCAGAAAAACCGCATAAGGCGGCCGCCTCGAGGAGGTCGCCGCGAGGCGGCGCCTCGAGGTGGCCACCTCAACCGTTTTTTTAAACACTGACTAGTAGTTACCACGGTAGATGTAGCTATATGCTCCGGCCAGAAAGAAGCATGCCTTCACACCGCAACTCAGGATGTCGAGTGGGTGGTAGATACTGCAGCATCCTACCACGTCCCTCCTCACAGAGATTTCTTCACAACATACAAAGCAGGAGACTTTGGAGCAGTGATGATGGGGAATACCAGTTCTTCTCAGATAGTAGGAATTGGTGAAATACAATTGCGGACAAATGCAGGGTATACAATAACCCTGAAGGAGGTCAGACATGTTCCAGAACTTCGGCTCAACTTACTCTCGGGGGTAGCCCTTGACAAACAGGGCTATGCTAGCCATTTCAGCAATGGCACTTGGAGGATGATAAAAGGTGCCATGGTCATCGCTCGAGGACACATCTGTGGAACCTTATACAAGACTCATGTGAAGATATGTGCAGAAAGCCTAAATGTAGCTGAACCAGAGGCTTCTCAGAATCTGTGGCACCAGAGACTCGGTCACATGAGTGAAAGATGGTTGTCTACCTTGACAAAGAAGGATCTAATCACTGACTCCAAAAATGTTGCTCTGGATCCTTGCAACCACTGTCTATTCGGTAAGCAACACATCGTCTCTTTCAATTTCTCTTCTACAAAGAAATCAGAGTTACTCAGTCTGGTGTACTCTGATGTATGTGGTCCTTTGGAGGTAAACTCACTAGGCGGTAATAAATATTTTCTGACTTTTATTGACGATGCTTCTCGGAAAGTATGGGTGTATTTTCTGAAATCAAAGGATCAGGTCCTGGACTATTTCAAACCGTTCCGTGCCATGGTCGAGCGTGAAACAGGGAAGAAACTGAAGTGCCTTCACACAGACAATGGAGGCGAATACACTTCCAGGGAGTTCGATGCCTACTGCGGAAGCCACGGCATTCGACATGAGAGGACTGTTCCACGCACCCCACAACACAATGATGTCGCTGAAAGGATGAACCGCACCATTATGGAGAAAGTCAGAAGCATGATTAGTATGGCTAAGCTGCCAAAGCCATTCTGGGGAGAAGTTGTTCGTGCCGCCTGCTACCTGATCAATAGATCACCATCTATACTGTTGAACTTCGAGATTCCGGAGAAAGTGCGGTCTGGTAAGAATCCCTCATATTCTCACCTCAGAATATTCGGATGTTTAGCATTTGCACATGTATCCAAGGAGCTCAGGCAGAAGCTCGATGCAAGGACTACTTCATGCATCTTCATAGGCTATGGAGACGAAGAATTTGGATACAGGCTATGGGACCCGAAGGAAAGGAAGGTCATCAGAAGCAGGGATGTAGTGTTTCTTGAAGACCAGACAATAGAAGACATTGAAAAGCCCAAGATGCCTTCTAAAACCAGTGCCGACAATACCGATGCAAATCCAGACACAACCCCAGCACCAACACCAGTAGCCACAGATGATGATGGGGTGCAAGACATACCAGAAGCAGAACCAGAGGAGGAAGTAGGTGTTGAGCAGGGGGAGCTGCAGCCTGCTCCATCAGAGGCTTCAGGGTCATCCATAGATCCATATGACAACAGACAGCTAGAACCTCCAGTACGAAGATCTGAGCGAGGCCGGATTCCATCAGCCAGATACTCAGGATCAGAATACATTCTGCTTACTGACGAGGGGGAGCCAGAAACCTTCAACGAAGCGGTATCTCATAAAGACAAAGACAAATGGCTACACGCAATGTAGGATGAGATGGAATCTCTGCAGAAGAACAACACTTATGAGATAGTCAAGCTCCCACATGGAATGAAGGCACTGAAGAACAAATGGGTATTCAAGCTCAAGAAAGATGGCAGCGGGAAAGTGGTGAAACACAAAGCTCGGCTAGTGGTCAAAGGATTCTTACAGAAAAAGGGAATTGACTTTGATGAGATATTTTCACCAGTGGTTAAAATGGCTTCAATCCGAGTTATCTTAGGATTGGTAGCCAGATTGAACTTTGAGCTTGAACAAATGGATGTCAAAACAACATTTTTTCATGGTGATCTGAATGAAGAAATCTACATAGAGCAGCCAGAAGGATTCAAGATTTCAGGAAAAGAAAACCTTGTTTGCAAGCTGAAAAAGAGCTTGTACGGGCTCAAGCAAGCACCGAGGCAGTGGTACAAGAAGTTCGACTCATTCATGGTGGGTCAAGGCTACAAAAGAACTGCAGCGGATCAGTGTGTATACATTCAGAGGTTTCCAGATGGAAATTTTGTTGCTCTTCTACTGTATGTAGATGACATGTTGATTGTTGGACAAGAAGCAACAAAGATCAGCCAGTTGAAGAAGGAACTCTCCAAGGCTTTCGACATGAAAGACTTAGGACCAGCTCAACAGATTTTGGGAATGGAGATGTTCGTGATAGACAGAACAAGAAGTTGTGGCTTTCACAGGAGAGGTATATTAAACGGGTAATCAAAAGGTTTGATATACAGAAAGTCAAACCAGTCAGCGTTCCGCTAGCGCACCATTTCAAACTGAGCAAGAGTTAGTGCCCCTCATCCAAGAAAGAGATAGAGGAAATGTCAGCAATATCATATTCTTCAGCTGTTGGAAGCCTTATGTATGCAATGGTATGTACCAGGCCAGATATTGCACACGCAGTGGGTGTAGTGAGCCATTTTCTCTCTAACCCTGGAAAGTAACACTGGGAGGCAGTCAAATGGATTCTCAGGTACCTCAAGGGTACAACAAAGTTTCGTCTGTGTTACGGGGGAGCTGATCCGATCTTGGAAGGCTATACAGATTCAGATATGGCGGGAGATCTTGATGGTAGGAAATCTACATCATGATTCATCTACACTTTTGCAGGGGGAGCTGTGTCATGGCAGTCAAGATTGCAGATGTGTATTGCATTATCCACAATAGAAGCTGAGTACAGCGCTATAGCTGAGGCAGGAAAAGAAATGTTGTGGCTAAAGCGTTTTCTCCAAGAGTTAGGGATCAAGTAGACAGATTACAAGATACATTGTGACAGTCAGAGTGCTCTAGACTTGAGCAAAAACTCAATGTATCACTCCCGGACGAAGCATATTGATATTCGCTATCACTGGATACGCGAGGTGATGGATCAACAACTGCTGAGACTAGTAAAGATCCATATAGATGAGAATCCAGCCGATATGTTAACGAAAGTGGTTACTCGAGACAAGCTAGAGTTGTGCAGAGACATAACCGGGATAACTGTCAGATAATGATTATTTTCAGATGCAGCTGGTGGGGGAGAATTGTAAAGTCCAGCAGCTCAGCAGCCAGCTTTCATCATGCATCCAGCAAGTCAAAAGCAACAAAGCACTTTCGGTGGAGCCTTGACATTTGAAGAAAATAGCCAAGAAACATTTCGGTGATTGCCATAAAATCAGGGAACTACTGTTCACTCCTTTGAATTTTTGTACCATGCTTGCCTATAAATGCAGGCATTCCCAGTGAACCCTTCTGCATCCCAAAGTGTAGATATTAGAGAGAAAGAGTGAGGTTTTTTGTGATAAGTTTCATGAGTGTAAACTTATAACCTATTCTTGTAAAGTAATTGAAGTAAATCGGTTTTTCCTCAAATCTTCTCTAAAGTGATCAGAGAATCACAACAGCTGCCTCAGATTGATAGCGATGATATTGTGAGTGATTTTCAAGGGAACTCGAATCTGTTCTGGGCTGAAAGATACGCCAAAGTGTTTTTGAGTATGAACGATTTGTGGGTGAAGCACTGTGGGATCAGTCATACGGGGAGTTTTAAGGAGCTGGGCATGACTATTTTGGTGAGTCAAGTGAATAGGTTGAAGAAAATGAACAAACCGGTTGTTGGAGTTGGTTGTGCTTCTACTGGTGACACGTCAGCAGCTCTGTCAGCTTATTGTGCTTCTGCTGGTATTCCTTCTATTGTGTTTTTGCCTGCTAATAAGATTTCAATTGCTCAGTTAGTGCAACCTATTGCAAATGGTGCTTTTGTTTTGAGTCTTGATACTGATTTTGACGGCTGTATGCATTTGATAAGGGAAGTTACTGCTGAGTTGCCTATTTATTTAGCTAATTCTTTGAATAGTTTGAGGTTAGAGGGACAAAAGACTGCTGCTATTGAGATTTTGCAGCAGTTTGATTGGGAAGTTCCGGATTGGGTGATAGTTCCTGGTGGTAATTTGGGGAATATATATGCTTTTTATAAAGGGTTTCATATGTGTAAAGAGTTGGGACTTGTTGATAGGATTCCTAGACTTGTTTGTGCACAAGCTGCAAATGCAAATCCACTTTACTTGTATTATAAGTCAGGGTGGAAGGATTTTAAGCCGGTAAAGGCGAATACTACTTTTGCATCTGCTATTCAAATTGGTGATCCGGTTTCCATTGATAGAGCTATTTATGCATTGAAAAATTGTGATGGTGTTGTTGAGGAAGCGACCGAGGAGGAGTTGATGGATGCTTCTGCGCAAGCGGATTCTACTGGCATGTTTACTTGTCCTCATACTGGGGTGGCATTGTCAGCATTGATTAAGCTTCGAAGTAAAGGGGTTATTAGGAAGATCGATAGGAGAGTGGTGGTGAGTACTGCTCATGGGTTGAAGTTTACTCAGAGTAAGGTTGATTATCACTCGCAGAATATCAAGGACATGGCTTGTTGGTTGGCTAATCCTACTGTGAGTGTGAAGGCAGATTTTGGGTCCGTTATGGATGTTTTGAAGAAGTTTTTGTTGAGTAAGGATTCTAAAGAACCACAGTATTAGGCTTCTATGATGAGCAGTGTAAGTTGCTTATGTACTCCATCCTTCCCCTGTTAAGAGGTAGGCAATCTGTTCTTGGAGGCATCTTGTAACGTTCAAAATTTTGTGTCATCATGTTGTCTTTGCTAGAGAAACCATCTGTAGGCTGGATTGCCAGAAACCATCTGAAGGCACTGAAGAACAAATGGGTATTCAAGCTCAAGAAAGATGGCAGCGGGAAAGTGGTGAAACACAAAGCTCGGCTAGTGGTCAAAGGATTCCTACAGAAAAAGGGAATTGACTTTGATGAGATCTTTTCACCGGTGGTAAAAATGGCTTCAATCCGAGTTATCCTAGGATTGGTAGCCAGATTGAACTTGGAGCTTGAACAGATGGATGTCAAAACAACATTTCTTCATGGTGATCTGAATGAAGAAATCTACATGGAGCAGCCAGAAGGATTCAAGGTTTCAGGAAAAGAAAACCTTGTTTGCAAGCTGAAAAAGAGCTTGTACGGGATTAAGCAAGCACCGAGGCAATGGTACAAGAAGTTCGACTCATTCATGGTGGGTCAAGGCTACAAAAGAACTGCAGCAGATCAGTGTGTATACATTCTGAGGTTTCCAGATGGAAATTTCGTTGCTCTTCTACTGTATGTAGATGACATGTTGATTGTTGGACAAGAAGCAGCGAAGATCAGCCAGCTGAAGAAGGAACTCTCCAAGGCTTTCGACATGAAAGACTTGGGACCAGCTCAACAGATTTTGGGAATGGAGATTGTTCGTGACAGACAGAACAAGAAGTTATGGCTTTCACATGAGAGGTATATTGAACGGGTGATCAAAAGGTTCGATATACAAAAAGCCAAATCAGTCAGCGTTCCGCTAGCATACCATTTCAAACTGAGCAAGAGTCCGTGCCCCTCATCCAAGAAAGAGATAGAGGAAATGTCAGCTATACCATATTCTTCAGCTGTTGGAAGCCTTATGTATGCAATGGTATGTACCATGCCAGATATTGCTCATGCAGTGGGTGTAGTGAGTCGTTTTCTCTCTAACCCTGGAAAGCAACACTGGGAGGCAGTCAAATGGATTCTCAGGTACCTCAAGGGTACAACGAATTTTCGTCTGTGTTACGGGGGAGCTGATCCGATCTTGGAAGGCTATACAGATTCAGATATGGCGGGAGATCTTGATGGTAGGAAATCTACATCAGGATTCATTTACACTTTTGCAGGGGGAGCTGTATCATGGAAGTCAAGATTGCAGAGTTGTATTGGATTATCCACAACAGAGGCTGAGTACATTGTCATAGCTGAGGCAGGAAAAGAAATGTTGTGGCTAAAGCGGTTTCTCCAAGAATTAGGGATCAAACAGACAGAATACAAGATACATTGTGACAGTCAGAGTGCTATGGACTTGAGCAAGAACTCAATGTATCATTCCCGGACGAAACACATTGATATTCGCTATCATTGGATATGCGAGGTAATGGATCAACAACTGCTGAGACTAGTGAAGATCCATACAGATGAGAATCCAGCCGATATGTTAACAAATGTGGTTACTCGGGACAAGCTAGAGCTATGCAGAGACATAGCCGGGATAGCTGTCAGATGATGATTGATGGTCGGCTCAGATTTCGAGCAAATCTTCACCGATGGGGAGATTTGTTGAAAAGTCAGCACATCCACTCCACCAAAAAGCTTGAAGAGATGGCCACCAAAATGAATCCAGCATGCTTTTGTTAACCACTCCACCCAACCAACTCCATGAAAACAACTTTGTAACAACTCCACAAATTTAGGGAGTAAAAGGTGGGTGAATAGTAACAAACCCTTCCTATAAATTGAAGCATTCCCAGTGAGCTTCATCATCCCAAATGAGTGTATAATTGTATAGAGAGAGTGTGAGGTTTTCTTTGAGTTTCTTGTTGTAAACTTGTAGTATTTATTCTTGAGAGTAATAAATACAATTTGGTTTTTCCTCAAACACTCCAAGAGTGATCGGTGATTCACAACAAAAACATTACCAAACAAGAAAATCAAGATAGCTCAACTTGGGAAAGTTGCATTTTCTTTTTAAAACAAGTTACCAATACATAGCTTCAAAAGCTTTGTTGTGAAATCATTCTTGGTTAAAAAGCGAACTTTCCATAGCTCATAAAAAGTCAAGAAGCTACGTGGGTCCCTCAATCATGGAAATAAAAACAAAAGAAATAAAAACAAAGTAAGTGGCCATCAGATTTTGCATTGTGGAAAGTTTTTCCACTTGAGACAATTAATGTAGGAGATAGCGAGCAGGTAATTGTCACCGAGTCTCCTGCCTGCATAATAAAGCCTCAGGCTTCACTGGGCTTAGCTAGAGGCAGAGTTTTCTTCATAAATTTAAAAAAAAAAAAAAAAAAAAAATGGAAAGTGGAGCAGAAACTGAACATGGAGCAATTTAAAGACCAAGCAAGGCTACCGAATTTTGTAATCCCAAGTCATTATGATCTTTACATTAAACTCGATCTTGTTGCTTGCACTTTCTCTGTTACTGTAAATATTAATCTTAATATCATCGAATATACTAAGTTTATTGTCTTAAATGCTCTTGAACTTAATGTTCACGAAGTCTCCTTCACCAGCTCTCACAACCAAGTGTAATCTTAGTTGATGATCATAAGGAATGATTTTTCTTTTGATGGGTTTGTGGGGATCCTTTTTTTTTTTTTTTTTTTTCCATATGGGATTTTGGGTTTTTAATTTTGCACGAATATCATCCGTGTGATGTTGTTATGGACAAAGATTATGAAATACTTGTCTTTACGGGTGATTTTAGTTCCAGGGGAAATTTCGGGATAATGCTCCTGGAACGATCCTCCTCCAACAATGAATTTGTTTGGTTATGGGGGACCAAAAGCAAATTTAGCAGAAGATGAAACAAACACAAAACCGACAAGAGGGTTTACGTGATTCGGCGGAATAAATCCAACCTACGTCCACAGGAACAAAGTAGAGTATTGGATTTATTACCAAACCGAGCTCGGCCGACCTTTTTTCAATGGTGGTCCAATGTTACCAAGCCGTTTATTTTGTGGTGTTTTACAAATAGTACTTTGAGAGAGATTTTTGCTAACCAACCTATACAAATGAGATTACTTTCCCTTTATATACTAAGAGAAATACAACATTATTCCCATATCTCTATGACGTCAGCCACGTGGATTTCCGGCCGATTGACGGGCTCTCTGCCCTAACTGCATCGCCGAAAGTAAGCATGCCATCTGACTCCCCATCAAATCACTCTGTTTTATACACTGCCACACTCAACAATTATGATGACAGTCCGTTAAGATCTCTCATATGGTGATACATGTCAGAGGGAAAATTCCAGACAGTCTCGGTCTCACGGCGGACGTCATGTGGACGGCCAATCATTGCACCGAACTGCTCCAACTACTTCCGAACTGACCCAAAATATCCGAGCTCATTCTCCCGATGCAAGATGAATGATAGGACCGAACCGAGCTACCGGGCTAAAGTGGTCGGTCTTGGCTCTGATGTTGTCGGTCTCGGAAATCTGCATCATACTATGTCCTCGGGTAGATCAACATCGGGAGGCCAAGTCTGGATACTGTGCCCGGTCGGAGATAAGTCAATACCCTAAAATATCCGTCCTCCCAAAAGAAGAAATTTCCTCCCTGCCATAGCCGTACTGTTCAAACTCTTGGTCACAAATAACACCATCAACAACTTGTCTTGGTCTTTGATGAACCTCTTACTGCTGGAGAAGGAATCTTGGTGATCAACTTTTCTGGGAAGCTTAATGAGCACACAATGGGCTTCTACAAATGGTGGTTTGCTAATTGATCAATTTTGTCAGTATTTTTTTAAATATTGACAAAATTCGATTTCAGGTAGTTCTTTGCTAATTGATCTTGAATTTGAACAGTGCTTATGTGGACAAAGAAGTGAAGAAGAATATGGCAGTTACTCAATTTGAAGCCGTCGATGCAAGGCGGTGTTTCCCATGCTGGGATGAGCCTGCTCTTAAGTATATTTGGAAGTGAGATCTTAATTAAAGGTGAAGTAGGACGTGTGATTTTTTCCCCTTGTTCTTTGAGAATTTGAAAGACACTTTCGAGTTTGAATCTTCGGATAAATTAAATTGGTAAAAAGAAGTAATGTTTTTTAATGAAAGTGTTGGATGTGATAAGTGAAGAAAAAGTCTCTGGATTCGCATATACAAACTGTATATGATCCTACTGCCACAGCCTTGTTCATTTTAACAGGCAACTTTCAAGGTGACATTGGATGTGCCATCAGAGTTGACAGCATTGTCTAACATGCCAGCTCTTGAGGAAAAGGTCAATGGGAATCTAATGACTGTTTATTTTGAGGAGTCTCCGGTAATGTCAACTTATTTGGTAGCCTTTGTTGTTTGCTTATTTGATCATATTGAAGATACAACTACTACTGGTATGTGTATAAACTACAGACTTGTGCGTTTTCCGATATTTACCATCTTTCAGTTAACCGGATCTTTAAACTCTGTGTATAGGTGACAAAGTTCGTTCATATTGCCCTGTTGGTAAGAGCAGTGAGGGGAAGTTTGCACTCGATGTTGCTGTTAAGTCTCTTGATATATATACCAAGTGAGTGACATAAATTTCTTGTTTTTGTCATGAAATGATTTTACATTCATGTACTCACACTTAATGTTACAGAAGCAAAAAAAAATAAAATCAAGATAACTCAAGTGTAGTTTAACAAAATTAGCTTCCACTAACCATGCATAATATCAGTGTTAAACATTTATAGATTCCCCATCTTGACATGAACTTCTCTAGGGACATATTAAAAAAATATGATCCATCTTGACATAAACTTCTGCAGCTGCATGTGTGATGTGGCGGTGGGGATTCTAGTTCCAGCACACATTTTCGGTATATTGAATTGAATTGTGGACATCGTCTATGTCATTTTTTCCGGTTTTTCTCAATTCCTTACCCACTCCCTAAACTGGATATGGTTTCCGTATCTGAATTTCATGCTGGAGCTATGGAGAAATTCGGTTTGATTGTATATCGTGAAAATGAGCTGCTTTACAATGAGAAGAAATCAGCAGCTAATAAGAAGCAAACTGTAAGTCACATATTATCTCTTTAGCTTACTTTTAATCTCTTGCAATTCTTTACTAGCAAAAATTCCTAAAAGACTTGTAGCATCTACTGCTTCCAAGAAAATGGAAGTCTTTATTCTCTTTAGTTATTTTTGGTATCCTTTTCGTTGTTTTCTTTTTACTTTTTAGTTATTTTTGGAATGTTTTGTTCTCAACTACTTTTCTTTTTCCTGTCAGATGACAATCGCTACAACGCATGAAGTGGCTCGTCAATGGTTTGGCAATCTGGTAACTATGGGATGGTGGACTCATTTGTGGCTTAATGAGGGATTTGCATCATGGGTATTTATGAATCTCTCAAGTCTCAACTTTGTATATACATTTCCCTTGGCAGGCATTGCAGCTGGCCGCAACTTTGTACTCTTTATGTTGTAACTTGGTTTTCCATCTCCAGATACGTTATCTGGCCACTGATATCATATTTCCTGAGTGGAAAATGTGGACTCAATTTCTTCGACAAACTAGTCATGGCCTTGGACTGGATGCACAAGAAAAAATCACATCCGATTGAAGTAAGATCAAACGTGGTTGTGCTAAACTTGCACCTGTACCAATTTGTGAAATTGTTGCCATTTATCTAGTTCAAGTATAAATGCTCCTGCAATTCAACTGTCATTTACCAGTGGTTTGTGTATTTTCAGGTGGAGGTACATTGTGCTGATGAAATTGATCAAGTTTTTGATAGCATCAGCTATAACAAAGGGTCTGTGGTGATCAGAATGGTGCAGAGTTATCTTGGGGATGCCATATTTCAGCTAGTAAAGTTCGCAAAGGTACATTGGAGAGATTTTTGTTCTTTTTTTTTTTTAATAGAGAAGTTCTCTTTTGTATGGAAGAATTTAGCATCATTTATTTTATTTTTTTCTTTCACCCTCTGACTGAACCAGAAATCCTTGAGTTCATACATGAAGAAATATGATTGGAAAAATGCGAGGTCAGAAGATTTGTGGAGAGTACTTTCCGAGGAATATGGCGTCGATATAAGCTCACTAATGGAATGCTGGACAAAACAAAAAGGACATCCAGTTATCTATGTGACCTGCAAAGATCAATTTCTAGAGTTTGAGCAGGTATTAATATTTGCTTTATGTTAAACAGATTGCCCTTGCAAATTTCATTTTAACCTTCGAAATACTGGTTTCAACTGCAGTCACAATTTGTATCATCTGGTTTGCAAGGTGATGGAAAATGGACTATTCCAATAACTTTGTCCCTTGGCTCATACCATAATCACAAGAATTTCCTTATGGAATCGCAATCTCAAAGAGTGGATATATCTGAAATGCTTCCTTCTTCAGATGGCAAGTTGAGCTCCTCTCTAAGGAATGCGATGAAACTTTATGGCTCAAAGTTAATGTTGAAATTTCAGCTAGACTGAGGAAAGCAGTAGAAAACAATTGCTTGTCGGCAGCAGACAAACTTGGTATGTCTATGATGTACATTCCTATTATGAGCGAGCTTCTTCTAATTTTCATTGCACTTTCAAAAAAAAAAAAAAATAGTTAAGAACTTCTTTCAATCTCATTTTCAGGCATTTTGGACGACATGCTTGCTCTTTGCCAGGCTTGTAAGCAATCATTATCATCTCTGCTTTTGTTAATGGACGCCCACAGAAAAGAGAATGATAGCATGGTGTTGTCAAAACTCATCAATGTTAGCAACACAATCGCGTAATGAATTTTGATGATGCAACGAGAGTGAAGTCTTCGACGCGCAAAATTCGAGTGGGCCCGCTAAACACATTTCGGGCTCGGGTTCGTTCAATTCTGAATTAACGAATTTTCCGTTGCGACATAATTAAATCTAATTTATTTAAATAATTATGCCTAGCAAAATTATTATTAAAGTTGCTTACGAATTAATTCTAAATTAATTTGTTCGCCCGAATTAAAATCCAATTTTAATTCCGCTTTGAAATCTAATTTCAATTAATATATCGAATATATTATTTAATCGATTAATTCCAAATTAATCGTTCTCTCTCTTAATCGAATTTTATCCCAGATAAATTCTTGCCGTAATTAATCCTAGATTAATTTTCTCTCTCTTATAATTAATCTCAGATTAATTATGCTCGAGTCAAACGTCATCGGTGAATCTTTGGGAAGCGACCCATGAGATTCATGGATATGTTGGCAGTAAATCCGGTCATCGGACTATCCGAACACGTGCGTACCCGGTACCACGTTCTTATCGATTTACAAGACATGATTGGCTTCTAGCAAAGCACCGTGCCTACCCAATTCTCCAGAAATATTCTTTTAAGGAATACATAATCTATAACAGGCGTAGTATACTAAGTATTGCGTATTACGATCCAGTATCGGATGTCACATGCTAGGCCTGAGGCTGGAATTGTATCTGCCCCGTACGAAGCATATATCGGATCACTAGCAACTAGTCTCTTTAATCAGATAAACATGACCTTGTCATTTTATCCCGATAGTTGCAACATAATAGAGTACCAGTTCTGTATCCTTGCGTGATCATCATCTCCATATGACTGAAGTGATACTTCCATCTTGACATCACACTCAATACACTACGATTCTCAATAAACCCAGAAGAGGTGTACACAAAACCTGTTAAAGTCCCAGACGACCAAAACCAAAGCGTACTGATTGTCGCAAGTATTAGCGATGCAAGTCTCAGGTTAAGACTAAATACACCTACCCTGATTCGGATTCTCATAGACACATAGTCATACTACCAATGGGATTCTGAGGGGTCGATCCAGAGCGAAGCTGTTTCCGTACCATCGGCAAACACAACCTCCTATCGCACTTGCATAAGTATCCAATACTTAAATATTTGAGAAATATGTCGTTAAGCTTCCATAACGTGCACAAGTGCAATACTAGCCTATTCCGCATTATCGATGTCCAGTCTCGATAATACTACGACTATGGATATTTAATGATTAAACATTTAGTGGATTGATATTGTCTCATATGTTATTAATACGGAACTAATCATAAGGACTTTTATCATTTATATATACAAGTAATCTAATTACAAAATGATAAAATGGTAATTTCCTTTGTCACATAGTTAATTTGTATAAAAACCACAATGTCTTTTACAAATAGTGATGCTATGGGTCATAATTGTCCAACAATCTCCCACTTGGCCTATAGCCAATCACTCAAGTATCTAACACCTGAACTATGTACATGTCGCTTAAACTTTTGCTGAGGAATAGCCTTCGTCAGCGGATCTGCAATGTTGTCATCTGATGCGACCTTCTCGATCTTCACTTCGCCACGATGTATGATCTCACAAATCAGATGGTAACGTCGAAGTACATGCTTGGATCGTTGATGAGACCGCTGTTGGAGTTCTACGGTCCCGAGGATCGATTATAAAGCAAGAAACATGTGTGAATACAATCAAAGGAAGTTGCGGAATACTCACAATGATCGGTTGAGCGACGCGGTGGACAACAAAAACATTTTCTGCCTCCTCCATGCTCACGGCAGTGCACTGAAAACAGCCCACTGTTTTGGCTCTCCAAAATCGGTCCAAGCTCCAAGCTTCTCGAATGGTATTCCAAGCCCACAGGTGGGTTTCCCTATCACCTTCACGTGACTCCGATAGCGTGCTAGCACTCGGTAATTTTTGCCGCAAAAATCACTTTGCTTCTCCTCCATTTTCACGTTCAAACCAGTAAGTTTTTGAGAAGAAAAATGGCATGTTGGCCGAGAGAGAAGAAGAGGATTTTTGGCTCCAATTTCGTGAACCAAAGAGAGAGAAAAGAAATGTGTATTAGTTAATTGATTTCTAAAATCAATTCAACATATACCAAATCATAAAATAATAATATATGTCAATCAAGCTTTCAAAAAGCTTTCCAACCACTTCCATCAACTATTCACATCACTCAATCAATCAAGTGATAAGTTGTCACATCACTCAAAGTGACTAATGATTTGACGCTTGATGTGACTAGCGATTTGACGCTTGATGTGACTTGCGTGCCGCACTCGAATTTCAAAATGCGAATGCACTCGCAAACACTCCCGGGCTCGGGTTCGCTAATTCCAAATTAACGAATTTTTCGTTGCGACATAATTCAATGATTATGCCTAGCAAAATCACTATTCACGTCGCTAACGAATTAATTCTAAATTAATTCGTTCACCCGAATTAAAATTTAATTTCAATTCCGCGTCGAAATCCAATTTCGTATAATATATCGAATATATTATTTTATCGATTAATTCCAAATTAATCGTTTTCTCTCTTTCTATGATATTTTATCCCAGATAAAATATCTCCGTAATTAATCCCAGATTAATTTTCTCTCTCATCTAATTAATCCCAGATTAATAAAGTGCGAGTCATACGTCATCGGTGAATCATCGGGAAGCGACCCATGAGATCCCCAGATATGTTGGCAGTAAATTAGGTCGTCGGACTATCCGAACACGTAAGTACCTAGTACTACGTTTGTACCGATTTACAAGACAATGTTGGCTTCTAGCAAAGCGCTATGCCTACCCAATTCTCCAAAAATATCCTTACAGGAATATGTGATCTATATCAGTCGTAGTATACGTAATATTGCGTATTTCGATCCAGTATCGGATGATCACATGCAGGGCCTGGGGCTGGTACAGTGTCTGCCCCGTACGAAGCATATATCGGATCACTATCAACTAGTCTCTTTATTATCGGATAATCATGACTAAGTCATATTATCTCGATGGTTGCAACCCTTAGAGAACCAGTTCTGTATCCCTGCGTGACCATCATCTCCACTATGACTGGAGTGATACTTCCGTCTTGACATCACACCCAACACACAGATGCGTACACAGAACCTGTTAAAGCCCTGGACGACCTAAAACCAAAGTATATTGATTGTCGCAAGTATTAGCGGTGCAAGTCTCAAGTTAAGACCAAATACACCTACCCTGATTTCGGACTTCCACAGACACATAGTCATACTACCAATGGAATTCCGAGGGGTATATCCAGAGCGAAGCTGTTTCCCATACCATCGGTAAAACACAACCTCATATTACACTTGCATGAGTATCATATACCCAAATATATGAGAACTATGTCGTTATGCCCTCACAACGCGCACAAGTGTAATACTAGTCTTTTACGCATTATCGATTGTCCAATCTCGATAATACTCTGACTAGAGATATTTAATGAGTATACCTTCACAGATTGATATTGTCTCATATCATCTCAATCTAGGTACTAATCATAAGGACCTCCTATCATTTATACATCTTGGTGATCTAATCACAAATGATAAGAGAGCAATTTCCTTTGTCACATAGTTAATTTGTACAACAACACCATGATCTGTACAAATAGTGACGCTATGGGTCATAACTGTCCAACAATCTCCCACTTGGCCTATAGCCAGTCACTCGAGTGTCCTACACCTAAACTATGTACGGTTCGCTCAAATTACTGAGAAAAGACTTTCGTCAGCGGATTTGCATGATTATCATCTGATGCGATTTATTCGATCATCACATCGCCACGATGTATGATCCGAACGAATTAGATGAATAGTCGAAGTATTTATCTGGATCGTTGATGAGACCATTAATTCTTTAGCCTGCGATGTAGCCTAGCTCAGCTGCTAACAGAACTATATCTAATCTAATTAGATTTGTTATTAATCCAGAAGGCTTCTATTGCTGCCTCAGCTACAGCAATAATCCACTTTTGTTGTTTATTCGGTAACAGTATCTTGCTTGGAAGATTTCCAGCTCACTGTTCCGTTATTCAAACTGTATAGTACCGTTGTTACGACTTATAGTCATTTTTATCGGTTAGGAAACTTGCAACAGTGATCCCAGTCACTTCAAGTTCTCCTTCAACATAGTCTAAGACAGCATCCTTAGTTCTCTAAGATACTAACGGATGTTCTTAACATCAATCCGGTGACTATCACTTGGATTGGCCCGATTGTGAATCCATATGCTCAAAGCGTATGAGACACCAGGTCGCGTACATTTATTTCAATGTACGAGTTCTCGGAGAGTACGAACAACTTTAAATGTATCCCAGTAGATCTTTATTCCTAGAATAAAGGTTGTTTCTCCCAAGAATTCTACGGAGAATTTTCTCGAAAGCCAAGCTTTCACCGATTGTATTTATGGGAATATCATTTCCAAGAAATGACATATTATCATTATTTTAGGACTTTCATTGTTAGTGCGCTCCCACTAACCCTCTTATATACACAAGAATCATTTTCGTTTTGAATTAAATCATATACCATTATGATTACATCAAAACGATAATTCCAAGAACTCAATGCTTGTTGCAATCTATCCATGGATCGAATAACCTGCAAACCTTGTTTGCTAGTTTTGGTATGAAAAAACCGTCAGGATGTTATAAACATCCTCCAAAAGGTTTCCGTTAAGGAAAGCGGTTTTGACATTCAGTTACCATATTTCATAAATGAAACATGTAGCATCAGCAAGCATTATCCAAATGGATTTAACCATGGCAACGGTTAAAAGGTTTCGTCGTAATCGACACAATGTTGATAACGATACCTTTTCGCTACAAGCCTAGCTTAATACGTTGGTATGTTGCCTTCCATGTATGTCTTCCTTGAAGACTTATATAGTACCAATAGGCACAATGCCTTACGGTACATCAACTAGTATCTAAACTTGGTTGGTATACATGGAATCCATTTCGGATGTCATGGCACTTTGCCATAATATGGAGTCGATACCTTGTATTACTTCCTCATACGTAGTCAGTTCATATTCCTCAATAAGATTGACATCTTTATGAGGTGAGATCAGAAACCCATACCCCAGGTTGTTTTCTGACTCTCTCCAACTTACGCGGTTCTTGTGTATTCGAAGATTACTGGTATAGTTTCATCATTGATGAAATATTTATGTTCCATTAAGGAATCGGTGTCTGGAACAGTATTACTCCGATTTTCATCGAGTTTTACTTTCCTCTCACTTACCACTGCATATAGGTGTTCCTTTTAGGAAAACCGCATGGCGAGCAACAATTAAATTGTTCTCATGTGAGTTGTATAAGTACTATACTTTGGTATCCCTAGGATAACCTACAATTGGCACTTATCCAATTTGGGTTTTAGTTTGGTATCATCCAAACATATGCCAAGCATACCCAAATTTTCGGTAATGAGAAACCCGGTTTCTTTCCTGTTCATATCTAATATGAAGTCTGTCAAACAGATTTTTTTGGAACCTTATTCAAAATAAGTTCTGCACTGTTTATGCGTATCTGTTGAAGGAAATGGTAGCTCAGAGTGACTCAGGATTAACCTTATCATGTCTAACAAAATTCGGTTACTCTGTTCGGACACACTGTCAAACTGACGTGTTCCGGGAGGAGTCCTCATTGAAAGAATACTATACTCTTTCAAGTATGTTAGAAACTTATTGCTTAAGTATTTTCATCATGGTCTAACCGTGATGGTTTAATACTTTAGCCGATCTGTTTGTCTATTTTGTATCGAAAATCTAAAAGTTTCTGATTTATGTTTCGAAAGAAACACATAACCATAACGTGATGCCACATCCGTAAAGGTCACGAAATATTCATATCCACATCTAGCCTAGCTAGACATGGGCCCACTTGCTTCACTATGAACTAGGGCTCACAGATCGGTGGCATTTGCACTTTTACCAAGTAAATAGTGTTTTAGGCACTTTGCCCAATAAACTAGATTCGTATACTTTATTTGAATGGAATCAAATTTGTCCTAGTATCCACTCTTCAAAAGTGTGGATATACGAGTCTTGTTTAAATTGTGTCCCAGACAACAATGCCACTTTTAAGTTTCTTCTGATCAAATCAGTTTGAGCTATCTGTTTGTCATGTTATACGTTTGAGATTTATTTATATTCAAAATATAAATAATGTTATTCACATCTAATGTGTTTATCTCAATATCATCTTTACATAATAAAACACTTTAGTGTTATAGAATATAAAGGCATACCCGTAACGGGTTAAACCCTGATATAGAGATAATGTATCTAGTCAAATTAGTTACATTATAACAGTTTCCTAATTTAAGTACACACCTTAAGGGTAGTTCTTAAACTTAAGTATCTACGGTTAAAACAGCGATTTTCATCCCGTTTCCGATTCGCAGATAAATCTCATCTGAAGTCAGTATCCTGCTCATAGCAGATTCTGCACACCAGTACATATTTGTGTACCACACTAAGTATTTAAAATCCAATTTTAATACTAGTAGTGAACATATTTATGACAAACATATTTGAAGTCAGAGCCTTGCCCATTCTTCAATTCCTTCTTGTCCTTTGTCTTCCCAGAAGATTATAATGATTTTGCATTTGCCCAATTCCACACCCCAGAAGCCTTTGGCCAAGCCTTGGTCTTCCAGAATGTCGAAGTAAGATGCGCCTTGCGCTACTTGCCTTATTGCAAACTTTGGCTTTGACTCGTTGAGTATAGCCATTAACTCTCCAAGAGTTTTCTATTGCAATTTTTACTTCTAAATTCTAAAGATAGATTTATGAAGATCCTTCAATTTCAATGTCATACTTTAAGGATCTAATCCTTAGTTCTGATTAAGAAATTAAGGAATCTTTTCGGCAAGCTTAATGGATTAAGCACTAAAGTCATCATCACATGAATATTCCAAATATCATGCTCTACTTATTTGTTTAACTTCGGGCTTAGGCCTAATATGTTATTCTATCAAATAAAGTAACTTATTAGTTTCCAGGACCATCCTGAAATTTATTCCCAATTTGAAAATTAAAGTCATTTAAAACATTTTTCACCCAGGATTATGTTTTAAACACTAATCTTTCAATTTATCTTGATTCTAATAGTCCAATTATTTAATCAACGATTTGAGGTACTATTTATTATAATGATTACTATAGTCCAACTATAAAATCAACTATAATTAATTAAATCAAATATATTGATTACTATAATCCAATTATATAATCAACTATAAATGAATAGTTTGAATACAATCCAACTATTTATTAAAACAACCATTTAAATATTAGTCCAACTAACATTTAATTTATTTGACGTGATATTTGAAATGAGCGCGTATGGCAAGTTACTAAACGAATATTGCAAATTTAATACTTGCCTCCCACTATTTTTCGGTGAGTCTCTAACCCTCTGTCGAGTACTCGGGAAACCGTGTTTCCTAGTGGGCTAGGATCCCGTTAAATATCACACAATCTTGACTTTGGCCAACAAATTGTATGATAATTAACTAGGTAGATCTCTAAGATCAATTGGATCCAATCCAATTCCTAGATCCAGTAGGGGACATCCAAGTCCGAAACATATATCTTATATATGCCAATATATCCAATATATTACCTAACCTTTTTCCTCTGAATCAACTAAGTCTTGGCTTTGGCACAACAAACTTAGTGATCCCAGTTAAGCGTGACCCATTGACCATGGAAAGCTTCGTAATCAATGTCGATGGACAAGAAGTGATCTTGACTTTGGCCAACAAATCACAACTTGGACAAGACACCGATATGGAACAAAGCCTTCATGATTCAAACACATCCTCGACGGACAAAGGCCTTGACTTTGGCCAACAAACCAATGCCAGTCTTGGATCTTGAGTAAGAATCACTCAATGGAAGGAAAAACGCTTAATATTTTGTGAGGGTATTTCGCGTGCAAATTGGCAACCAATTTATTATCTTTGTTAATTCTCATCATCATACACCCTTAAGCATGCATTCTAAACACATAATAAGGCGCATAAATAAATAATAATAATATGCGGATGGATACTTTAACACCTAATAAGGCGCATAAATAAATAATAATGATATGCGGATGGATACTGTAACACATTGATCCTAGATCAAATCTCTCTCTTTCCACTCTCCTGCTAGCACAAGTATTGCTTCTACCCGTTACATAACACTTCTAAAGAAACCTCATTTACATTGAGGGGAATAGGTGAGAAGAGAAATACACAGAGTTGAGAGGTAATAAGCTGGACGCGCAGGTCCAATTAATAAATTCTAAATTTATTACAACAATTTCTAAAATTACCCCACCCATCTAATATCCATTCGATATACATTATTCATGCATCGCAACCATGTATTCACACAAGCATGTTATCAATCAATCTAATCAAATTAATTAATCTGATAATTAGTGACCATCCAATGTTCAAACAACGATTTGATTTTGCGCGAGTCAAACTCGTTTTGCGAATAAGTACTCAAAGTACGAATTCTCGAATTAAATTAAACTACATAATTAAATCAAATTCAATTTGTATTTAATACTAATTCGCTATTTAATTCCAAATTAAATATTACACTTTATTAATAAACCTTTACGACTTAAATTCCAAATTTAATCGTTACGGGTCTCAAAGCCCGATTAACGTCCAACGTCAATTTAATTAAAGTCCAATGAGCTTTCAATTAATTTCTTTAAGGCGTGGGCTTTTGGTCAACTCGGGTCAAACCCAATAACCAAAGCCCAATCAAGGAGTAACCCCATAAGCCTAGAAATCAATTTAGGCCCATTAGGCCCAGTTAAATTATTAAGGTCCATTAGTCGCATTTGGGCTTTATGGAAGCGGTTTTGGGCCCAATTGGATCCAACCAATTTAGCCTAAACCCATCTTGGTACAACCAAGCCCAATAAGCCCATTTACAACATTACAAGCCCAAATCCAATTTAAGCCCATTTAATTAAACACAAAAAATTCCAATTTTCATATTTAATTAAACTAAAGTGTATAGCATAATTAATTACATAAATCAATATTTCCAAATCATCAATTTACACAACTAATCATGCTCAATTACATCAATTAGTGTCCAACACATTTTGATCAAAAAATCAAACCCAATTACATGCTATTAACTCTCGGCAATTTGGGGTTTTCAAAATCGATTCAGTTTCAATCAAATTAAATCCACAATCAACATTTCCCGAATGATTCTAACTCATCCAATGAATCAAAAATCAAAAAATTACCAAGACAAATAGGGCATAGTGTATTCGGCCAAGCCTCAACAATTTGGGGAAAAATGATCCAATCCAATTTTCTTGAAATTGATCCAATCAATCTTCAATTAAACATCATTTAAACATATTCAATCAAACAATTTAACCAAATCATGCTCAAAATCAATTTACCCAATTTTAAACCCGAAATCAAGTTTCATGCTTTTACTCCGCTCTGATACCATTGTTGGAGTTCTACGGTCCCGAGGATCGATTATAAAGCAAGAAACATGTGTGAATACAATCAAAGGAAGTTGCGGAATACTCACAATGATCGGTTGAGCGACGAGGTGGACAACAAAAATATTTTCTGCCTCCTCCATGCTCACGGCAGTGCACTGAAAACAGCCCACTGTTTTGGCTCTCCAAAATCGGTCCAAGCTCCAAGCTTCTCAAATGGTATTCCAAGCCCACGGGTGGGTTTCCCTATCACCTTCGCGTGACTCTGATAGCGTGCTAGCACTCGGTAATTTTTGCCGCAAAAATCACCTTGCTTCTCCTCCATTTTCACGTTCAAACCAGTAAGTTTTTGAGAAGAAAAATGGCATGTTGGCCGAGAGAGAAGAAGAGGATTTTTGGCTCCAATTTTGTGAACCAAAGAGAGAGAAAAGAAATGTGTATTAGTTAATTGATTTCTAAAATCAATTCAACATATACCAAATCATAAAATAATAATATATGTCAATCAAGCTTTCAAAAAGCTTTCCAACCACTTCCATCAACTATTCACATCACTCAATCAATCAAGTGACAAGTTGTCACATCACTCAAAGTGACTAATGATTTGACGCTTGATGTGACTAGCAATTTGATGCTTGATGTGACTTACGTGCCGCACTCGAATTTGAAATGCGAATGCGCTCGCAAACACTCTCGGGCTCGGGTTCGCTAATTCCAAATTAACGAATTTTCCATTGTGACGTAATTAAATGATTATGCCTAGTGAAATCACTATTCATGTCGCTAACGAATTAATTCTAAATTAATTCGTTCGCCCGAATTAAAATCTAATTTCAATTCCGCGTCGAAATCCAATTTCGTATAATATATCGAATATATTATTTTATCGATTAATTCCAAATTAATCGTTTTCTCTCTTTCTATGATATTTTATCCCAGATAAAATATCTCCGTAATTAATCCCAGATTAATTTTCTCTCTCATCTAATTAATCCCAGATTAATAAAGTGTGAGTCATACGTCATCGGTGAATCTTCGGGAAGCGACCCATGAGATCCCCAGATATGTTGGAAGTAAATTCGGTCGTCGGACTATCCGAACACGTAAGTACCTAGTACTACGGTTGTACCGATTTTCAAGACAAGGTTGGCTTCTAGCAAAGTGCCATGCCTACCCAATTATCCAGAAATATCCTTACAGGAATATGTGATCTATATCAGGCGTAGTATACGTGGTATTGCGTATTTCAATCCAGTATCGGATGATCACTTGAAAGGCCTGGGCTGGTACAGTGTCTGTCCCGTACGAAGTATATATCGGATCACTAGCAACTAGTCTCTTTATTATCGGATAATCATGACCAAGTCATATTATCCTGATGGTTGCAACCCTTAGAGAACTAGTTCTGTATCCCTGTGTGACCATCATCTCCACTATGACTGGAGTGATACTTCTGTCTTGACATCACACCCAACACACAGATGCGTACACAGAACCTGTTAAAGCCCTGGACGACCTAAAACCAAAGTATATTTATTGTCGCAAGTATTAGCGGTGCAAGTCTCAAGTTAAGACCAAATACACCTACCCTGATTTCGGACTTCCACAGACACATAGTCATACTACCAATGGAATTTCGAGGGGTCTATCCAGAGCGAAGCTGTTTCCCGTACAATCGGTAAAACACAACCTCCTATTACACTTGCATGAGTATCATATACCCAAATATATGAGAACTATGTTGTTATGCCCTCACAACGCGCACAAGTGTAATACTGGTCTTTTACGCATTATCGATTGTCCAATCTCGATAATACTCTGACTATGGATATTTAATGATTATACCTTCGCGGATTGATACTGTCTCATATCATCTCAATCTAGGTACTAATCATAAGGACCTCCTATCATTTATACATCTTGGTGATCTAATCACAAATGATAAGAGAGCAATTTCCTTTGTCACATAGTTAATTTGTACAACAACACCATGATCTATACAAATAGTGACGCTATGGGTCATAACTGTCCAACAACTGCGGTTCCTTTGCCTGCGTTATAGACCCGTTATTGTCACAATACAAAGCAACAGGCTCATCTGCTAACGGAACTACTCCTAATCCAATTAGGAATTTACGGATCCAAACTACCTCTTTTGCTGCCTCAGCTGCAGCGATGTATTCCGATTCTGTTGTTGAATCGGCAACAATCTCTTGCTTGGAAGATTTCCAGCTCATTACTCCGTTATTCAAACAAAATATGTACCCGGATTGCGACTTACAATCGTCTTTATCAGTTTGGAAAATTGCATCGGTAAACCCAGTTACCTCAAGTTCTCCATCTCCATAGATTAAGAAAGCATCATTAGTTCGTCTAAGATACTTAAGGATGTTCTTAACCGCAACCCAGTGACCATCACCTGGATCGGCCTGATAGTGACTACACATGCTCAAAGCATACGAGACATCAGGTCGCGTATATATCATGACATACATGATCGATCCAACTGCTGAAGGGAACGAGATCCGACTCATGTTGTCTCTCTCATCTTGAGTTTTAGGACACATGTCATTAGATAGAGAGACGTCATGTGACACTGGCAACAGTCCCCTCTTAGACTGATCCATGTTGAATCTCTTCAATACTTTGTCAATGTATGTGCTCTGGGAGAGTCCAAGCAGCTTTCTAGATCTATCCCGGTAGATTATTATTCCCAGAATAAAGGCTGCTTCATCTTTCATGGAGAATTTTAATGAAAGCTAAGCCTTCACCGATTGTAGCATGGGAATGTCATTGCCAATGAGCAATACATCATCTACGTAAAGGACAATGAATGTCAGTGCGCTCCCACTAACCTTCTTATATACATAAGGATCATCCTCGTTTTGAACGAAATCATATTCTTTTATGATCTCATCAAAACGTTGGTTCCAAGAACGCGATGCTTACTTCAATCTATAAATGGATCGATTTAACTTGCAAACTTTGTTTGCATGTTTTGGTATGATAAAACCGTCAGGCTGTTACATATAAAAATCCTCCAAAAGGTTTCCGTTAAGGAAAACAGTTTTGACGTCCATCTGCCATATTTCATAATCAAAATATGCAGCAATAACAAGCATTATCCGAATGGATTTAATCATGGCAACATGTGAAAAAGTTTTGTCGTAATCGACACCATGTCGTTGACGATACCCTGTCGCTACAAGCCTAGCTTTGTACGTTTGTATGTTGCCATCCATGTCAGTCTTCTTCTTGAAGACCCACTTACAACCAATAGGCTTTACGCTTTCAGGTGCATCAACCAGTGTCCAAACTTGGTTGGTGTACATGGAATCCATTTCGGACTCCATGGCTTCTTGCTATGAAGCGAAGTCGATATCTTGTATTGCTTCCTGAAACGTAGCCGGCTCGTTATCCTCAATAAAATTAATATCTACGTGAGGTGAGATCAGAAACCCATACCTCTCAGGTTATTTTCTAACTCTCTCCGACCTACGCGGTTCTTGTGTATTAGAAGATTGTGGTACAGTTTCATCCCTGATGAACTGTTCGTGTTTCGTTTGGGAGTCGGTGCCAGGAACAGTATCACTACGATTTTCATCGAGTTCTACTTTCCTCCCACTTACCACTGCATTTAGGAATTCCTTTTCGAGGAAAACCGCATGTAGAGCAACAAATACTTTGTTCTCTTGTGGATGGTAGAAGTAATATCCTCTGGTTTCCCTAGGATAACCTACAAATAGGCACTTATCCGATTTGGTTTCTAGTTTGGTACCATCCAAACGTTTAACGTATGCCCAGCAACCCCAAATCTTCAGGAATGAGAAACCTGGTTTCTTTCATGTCCATATTTCATATGCAGTCTATTGAACAGACTTTGACGGAACCTCATTCAAAATAAGTATTGCATTGTTCAATGTGTATCCCTAGAAGGAAATCGGTAGCTCTGTGCGACTCATCATAGACCTTACCATGTCCAACAAAGTTCGATTTCTCCTTTCGGACACACCGTTTAATTTAGGCGTTCCGGGAGGAGTCCACTGTGAAAGAATACCATACTCTTTCAAGTAATCGAAAAACTCATTGCTTAAGTATTCTCCACCACGGTCTGACAGTAATGTTTTAATACTTTTACTGGTCTGTTTTTCTACTTCGTGTCGAAACTCTTTGAATTTCTCAAAGGTTTCCGACTTGTGTCTCATAAGATACACATAACCATAACGCGATGCATCATCTGTAAAGGTTACGAAGTATTCATATCCACCTCTAGCTTGGCTAGACATGGGCCCGCATACGTCACTATGAACGAGGGCTAACAGTTCCGTGGCACGTGCACCTTTTCCGCTAAAAGGTGTTTTAGGCATTTTGCCTAATAAACAAGATTCGTAGATGTCATATGAATTTGGATCAAATCCGTCAAAGTATCCACTCTTCGAAAGTGTGGATATGTGAGTCTTGTTAATGTGTCCTAGACGACAATGCCACATATAAGTTTCATCTTTGTTACTTAATTTAAGTCTTTTGTTTGTTACGTTATATGTTTGAGATTGATTTATATTCAAAATATAAAGACCATTATTAACATCAGCACTACATATCTCAATATCATTTTTATAAACAAAACACCTTGTGTTTCTGAATACAAAAGTATACCCACATTGGGCTAAACAAGATACATATATAATATTCCTAGTCAAACTAGGTACATAATAGCAGTCTGATAAATTAAGTACATGCCCCGAGGGCAGTTCCAAAATATAAGTCCCTACAGCCAAAACAGCGACTCTGGTCCCAGTTCCAACTCGTAGATCAATCTCCCTACTTGGGTAACCAACTCACACAATCTTTTTTATCATTGTGATTGCCCAAGTGTGTTTTACAATTTCTTTATACAAAACACTTGCGGTTTGTGAAATCCCATTGTTTGGGTAATTGTAAAGGTTTTCGAGTGAGCCTACGTATAAAACTCAAAGCGTAAAGGTTCGGAGTGCACCTTGCGTAAAACTCTTGGTTGCGGGTGAGCCACAGAAACTCGTTATTAGTGAAAAGCTTCAAGCGCGGCTTTGGAGAGTGGACGTAGGTATTGTTGGCCGAACCACTATAAATCTCGATGTCGTTTTCTCTATCCCTTAGCTCTTTACATATTGCAAGTTTTATTTATTACATGTTTATATATTAGAAACTTGCATATAGGTTGTTTATTATAATAGAGAAAATTGACCTTAAGCATTAATTGGTAAAAGAGCTTAAAATCGGCAAAGATTTTAAATTCCGCATATTTTAGCCGTAACCCAATTCACCCCCTCTTGGGCATAGAGTTTGGTTTATCGCTATTGTTTATAGGAAATTTCAATCAATGCAAGTCTTTTGTATCTTAACAAGACTTTGATTTACATCTGATATTCGACATTTACTTTTGGGCCACTTATGTTACAGGTTTGTTATGATGTTGCTGAAATCATAACAGATGCCATCCCGGATGCAGTAAATGAACTGAAATTATTTTTCATTAGTCTCATCCAATCTTCTGCAGAGTAAGAAAGATAAAAAGCATATGCAATCCCCGGATTGCTTACTGACTGATTGTATAACAATGCAAATTTCTTGCTTTTGTGCAGTAGACTAGGTTGGGAACCCCAATCTGAAGAGTCATTTAAATGTGATTTTAAGGGGAGAAGTGTTTAAGGCTTTGGCTTTTCTTGGCCATGATAAAACTCATAGAGAAGCAATGCAGCGGTTTCAAGTCTTGTTAAATGAAAAAAAACACTTAACTTCTTTCAGCTGACATGAAAAAGGTCAAATCAATCCTAAATATCCATATAATATCATCAGTCCTAAGAAAATTTTCAATATGATATGCAAACGTAGTAATTGCTCCACAGGCTATTCATTTTTCTGTAATGAGAAATGTTAGCACCCCAAATAGGAATGCCCTACTGACATTATACAGCGAAAATGATGCAGTGCAAGAGAAGGAGAGGATTTTGCGTAAGACACGTCAACATTTGAGCTAAAATCAAATTTATGATGATGCTCTATTCACCACTTATCTGCGAGTGAAACTTTTACATTCATTTTTTGTTATATGCTTAAATCTGATACAGAAACCATAGCATCATCTTCTGACCCGGCTTTAGTTCACGAGGTTCTGAACTTTCTGGTGTCAGATGAAATACCTCTCTATTCACTAACTAAGCTATGTTCTGTGACAGCGTCAATTTCCTTCACAGAATTACAGTAACTCAGATCATCTTAATATTCATTTAGGTTCGCGATCAAGATGTTATTTATGGACTTGGAGGATTAAGCTTTGAGTGCCGCGAAGCAGCATGGATATGGTTGCAGGTAAATTAACTCGCAAAATTTTCAAAAATTATAGAAGACAGTTGCAGGTGAATTTTACAATCCACCACTAGCTCAAGCTCATGTATGTTAATTTGCCGATGAATGCAGGAGAACTGGTACAAAATCTCAAAGAGATATGAAGGGTTTTTACTCCATTCATTCATCAGGGATTTTGTCACCCCAGTAACACATGACTGAATTAGAGTTACTATTTATTGACGATATGCTTGAAATGTGAATTCTACTTTAGTCCAAAGCAAAAGTAATGAAATTGCATATATATATATATATATATATATATTCATGTTGCAGTTTTCCAGCAATGAAAAGGCTGATGAGATTGAAGCATTTTTTGCAAGTCATGTGCATACTGGAGTTGACAAGGTTTTGAAGCAAAGCATCGAAAGAATCCGGATCAAGGCAAGATGGATGGAAAGCATCAAGCAAGAACAATCTCTTCCACACTTAATCAAGCAATTAGGTAACAAGATGATACTAGCTCCATGATTGCGCCACATATGTAGGTATGCTCTGTGAGATGGGCGACCTCGCCATCCCACCATTACAATCCTGGGTATCTACATATTCTTGTCTCTAAAGCGAAATCTTATTACACTATGAACAGATTACAACCTGGTGTCTTTATGTGAAAGGCAAGTAGTCGGGTCAGACCAAAATATCAAACATTTTCATAAATAATTCCTATGTACTGCTTCTATGTTAAATGTTCAATGTATTGTATGCCTGTGTGTTTATTAGACAGCTAAGTAATATACTTAAAATGACAGTATTAACCCTCAAAATTTGAGTTTGTCAAAAAGTTTTGACCTTATGTAGAATAATACACAATAATTTAAGATAAGTCCTAATTATTATTACTATGCATTATCAACATCCACCCTTAAGTCTAACAATTATAAATCAAAGCAAATAACCGAAAGAAGACAACAAAATCAACACCATCAATTTTTTAACGAAGTGGAAAACTCGTGCGAGTAAAAAACCACTCTGGATATCTAGGCTACCAGTCAAAATCCACTATAACGAGAAAACTTACAGTGATGGTATAAGACTTATGGCGGCAACTCCATCGACTTTAATACTTTTAAACTGTAATAACCTGAAGAACTCCTCGGGCCCGCACCAAGCGGCCTTTCATAACCTCTGAAGTCTCTAAGCGAATCAACCCTGCGAACTCGCAACGTCGGAAATCCGACTACCAATCTTCCTCATTGAGAACTCCGAAGGCTAAGGAAATTGAGTTAGGGTTGTGTTTCTGTGTTGATGTCAATAAAAGATCAATATCATCAAAACAGAGAAGACAATGTAATCAAGAAAATTTTCAAAGTGAAAATTAAGAAGGTTGAGGCTCAGAATAATATGTTTCCAACACTTGATAATGTGATTCTATGTTTCTTTAAATAGGTAGGGCAAAGGTCATGTTTTCTTTGTGCAAAACGGGTTTAAAAATAAGTCCAAAATAACTGAGTCTCGAACGCAAGTCGAACACGCACTGTTTCGTAAACCTGTCTTAATGCAGCTTCGAACCCACCTCGAATGCAAACACACTGGAAGGTTTCGTTCGTAGGGAAGGTGAACGCACTACACACGGGAACCTACTTCCATGTTTCATTCGAACCCAAACACAAACGTGACACGAACGGAACTTGTTCAAACTCAAACACAAATACAGCACTAACGCATATCTGCTATCTTCATGCACAGTTTGCCAAATACCAGTCAAATTACTCCGAGATCTTCAAGACTCATTACAACTCAATTGAACTTGTTTTGTTATGGACATTGCCAACAAAAATGGAACTAACAATCTCCCCAGTTGGCATTAAGTGACAAAACTACTACCTAATACAAAGACTACGGTAACAGATTCAAAAATGAAATAGTCAATTGTCAACCATCAAGACAATGACTTATTATAATAGGACTTGATCTAATACCTAACCAAGTAGTCTTGAAGTCGATGCCACCACAGCCACTAATTATGCTCACCTGAAACATCCACAAATAACAATATGTTGTGAAAAGTAAATGAAACATAAAGAGCAGATAAAAACTAAAATAATAATCTCATGCATGTCAAGGTAGATTTCATACTCTACTCCCCTTTTTGTCACGAAATGACAATGGGTAAAAATAACATGTTAACAATATCAATCACATGCACAAGAATAACTTACTCCATCTTACTAACAACCCTGAGAAGTGAAAACTCAGAAATATGCAATAAAAAAATATGCGACGACATGAAGCACAAATAATCACACAATGAGTTAAAACAGAACTTCAAGAAAGTACAATGATACCCAATCAGTACTCAGCTGTTTATAACATGAAATAATATGTACCACTTTTAGTCATGCATCATTGGCCATCTCACACATAAAAATTCTTCTAAACTCTGTGGAGCAGACAGCAGCATGAATGACATTCATGGCTTTACTGTTCTTATTGCTAGCATCAAATTCCTCTTTAGTCCAGGTCAGTTTTGTTGGGGTTGGTGCTCAGAGTGCCAATTCTCTGTTGTATTTCCTTGTAAATACTCTTGTAAACATTTTATTATGAATAAAATAAGCAGTTTCTATAATATAATATATCTCTTTATATGGTAAAGACATAATTTACCTTAGAATGATTAGTCATGATGTAGTTGTAAAAGCGTCGCAACTGACATTGAGTTGTATCATGACGTTGTCATTCTTAGACAGTTCATGGTCAAGGTTTACACTACTTGGTCAGTAAAGTAAACTTGTTGAGATCGGTACATGTCGTATACTAGAATATTGGATTCCAATGGTTTCTCAATGAACTATGAGTCTTGGAGACTCGTATAGACGTGTAGGTGTTTATAACGAATAAACACTGAACGACTCACCAAAGATTCTTAATGGATGGTACACCAACGTCAATAAGAATCTTCTCGGGTTGAGTAGCATTTGTGATTCTTCGACTTGAGATACCACTGTGGGCACATGAGACATCTTCCACACTTAGATGGCAGTCACGTCACCGATCTATTTAGATCAGACCTCCGCCTGTTTGTTGGGTGTGGATAGATCCTCAAAGTGTCATGTGTGTGTCGAGATAGGATTTTTCAGTTCTCTGTACATAGCATATGTAGTCCATATATGATTAGCAATCAGATAAAAACCATGGGCCTGTGGTACACTTTAGAAGTGAGTTCTAAGTGTTCTTTTAGAGATTGCTAATAGAGACGTCGACGAGATTGTCTCTATAGAGATTTGACGTTTATATCTATATCTATGGGATATATCCGGATACCCGTGACGGAGGAATTAAACATATGTCATGACCTCGACCTGTATGATTCAGCGAGTTTATCCGTGGTCGTCATAATTTACGGGTGGGTAAATTATGGATACGAAATTGGATTTCGTGACGGATATGCATGAATCTAGAGAGTCTCACTAGTGAAATATACTCGTAGAGCACTAGGGCAACTTTTATGAATAATATTGATTATTTATACGTCGTTTAAAGGTTAAATGAAAAATACATGCAAATAGACCTAATGGTCATTTCCTAATTAATGTGTATTTGTATTTAATGATAGATTTTATTAAATACACATTAATTAAATGTTAAATTGTGATATTTGACATATATCATAAATGTATATGTATTTGGATATTTAAAGTAAATATAATACATATATTTGTAATGAAATAATATGGATAGCCTGTGACAGATGGATTATATGTATGCAATGACCTCGACTTGCATAGTTTAGCGAGATTATCTGTGGTCGTCATAATTCATGAGTGGGTGGATTATGGACATGAAATTGGATTTCGTGACGGATAAACCTAAACTTAGAGAGTCCCACAATATGAAGTGTACTCGTTGAGCACTTGGGCAACTCGATATGAATAATACAGATTATTCATAATACTTCACCAGATTAAATGAGTTAATTCGGATCATTTAAACGGTTAAACGATAACACATGCATTAGGGAATTTTGTCCGATAATAATTATTGTGTATTTGTATTTGATATATAATACGATTAGATACACATTAATTATTCGTCAAATGAGATTTTGACACATGCCATAAATATATGTATTTGTTATTTATTGTAAATAAAAATACATATATAATAATAATATTATTAATTAATTATTTAGATATTTAATTGTTAAATATTTAAATGATTAATTAATTAAAAAATTTCCATAAATGGTATGAAATTTTGTCCAATTATTATTTGGACACATGGCATGAATTTATTAAACTAAATGTGTGTCAATTTGATTGGTCACCAAAAAGCTTAGTATTAATTTAATTTGATTAAATCTTCAAAAGGACAAAAATGCCCTTGTCAAAGTCGGCACTTCCATTTTTTATTTAGAAAAATTGTTTTCTTCTTCCTTGATCACTCTCCATTGCCGAAACCAAAAGAGAAAAATGGGTTTCCAAAAATTGTTTGATAAATTCATGAAAAAATGAAGAAAAATCAAGAAAGTGCTTAAGGAAGTTTGGAGCATTAAAGGTAATCTTCAAAACCCCCTAAGCTTGAAATTAGTTTCTTGTTTCTTAATTTCTTAGAATGGTTCTAGGGTTTCTTTGCTTGTAGAATTTGGGGCTTTTGGTGAAGGTTGATGTATTTGGAAGTGATCATGCTTGTGTGAAGTATATTGGATGGAATTATTGTAATTAGTATCCAATTTATTCATTTGATGACAAATTGCTATTCTAGAGTGTTATGACCATCTTGTGACACCTAGAATTTTTCTTGGATAATTCATATGTGGTGACTTGAATTGGTGTTGTTGATTAATTAGATCAATCTTGAAAATTAGATTTAAAGCATGAAATCGGGCAAATTCGGCTTCTGGATCAGATCTGGAATTGTTCTAATTTTTTTGATGAAAAATATGTTTTGTGAAGGTATTGGATGTGTTTTGGAGTTGGAACAATTACCGGAAAGTATTTCGGAGTTGAAATAAGCGAAAACGGCCAAAAACGGCGTTATCATGTGACTTTTAAGCCAACAGGGTGACGGCTGTCCAAACAGTGAATTTTTCACTGTTCAGGCAGCCCATGAACTGCTCTAACACTATTGAGGCTGACCTGAGCAGTCCCCATAAGTTTCGGGTGGTCGGTTCAGTCAAAAATATGTTTTGCGTCCTTTTGCGGAAAAATATTTTTCGTAAAAATTTCGCGACGTTTCCTTTATATTTATGTCGCTATTTGATATCGAATAAATAGGTTTAGGAGAAATATGACTAATTTATTCATATTAGATATTGAATAATTTATTCGGTAATTTGAAAAAATTTTAAATTACGATTTCGCCGGAACCGTGCTTCTGCTGCACCCATCGCCCAAAACCCCAACAACATGGTGGTATTTTTAGTCCTCTATGTTGACGACATCCTAATCATTGGGAATGATATAGGGATGATGCAAGGCGTCAAAGCTTACCTCTGTAAGAATTTCTCCATGAAGGACTCGGGAGAAAGTTCCTATGTTTTAAGCATAAAACTCTATAGAGATAGAGAAATGAAGTTGATTGGGTTATCCCAATCAACGTACATAGATAAGATCTTGGAACGGTACAATTTTGGTAACTGTAAGACAACAAATATTTGGTTCAGACATGGGATTCATCTTTCAAAGAAGATGAGTCCGCAAACAGAAGATGAGAAGGTTAGAATGTCTAACCAACCTTATGCTTCGTGTTTGGGCAGCATAATATATGCCATGTTATGTACTAGGTCAGATATTAGTTTCGCAGTTAGCGTAACAAGTAGATATCATTCCAATCCAGGGAATGACCATTGGATGGCCGTTAAACATATCATGAAGTATCTTAAAGGTACTAAGGATAAGTTGATAATTTATGGAGGAAGTGAACTGCAAGTTAATGGGTCTACGGATTTCGACTTCTAATCGGATCCCGATGATAGAAAATATACATCTGGTTTCGTCTTTACCCTTAATGGAGGTGCAGTTTGCTGGAAGAGTTCCAAACAGGGGTCAATAACTGATTCCACCACAGAGGCGGAATACATTGCAACTTCTGAAGCTGCAAAGGAAGCTGTATGGATTAGGAACTTTATCACAGAATTGGGAGTTGTCCCAAGTATCGAGAATGTGATTCCGTTATACTGTGATAATACTGGAGCCATTGCACAAGCAAAGGAACCGAGGGCACATCAGAAGTCGAAGCATGTGGAACGCAAGTACCACATCATTCGAGAGATTGTGTCTCGAGGGGATATCTTCGTGTACAAGGTACCGAGTGAAGATAATGTAGCAGACCCGTTTACGAATGCCATACCTCCGAAGTTATTTGATAAACATGTGGAGCCGATGAGTATAAGATGTAGGTTTCTAATATAGGTCCCAAGAATCATGAAAATCAAGCACAAAAACGCATGAATACATCAAAGGAATAAGGCGGAATACATACTCACATTGATTGGTTTGATGCTAGGAAGAACAAAACCCATTTTCCTCCTTGTTCAAGCTCGATTTTGGCCTCCTTGGACTGCTATCATGCTCGGTTTTGGGCTGTCTTCCTCCTTGAAAATTCGGCCATTGAAGACCTCCATGGAAGCTCAAAGCTTCAAGGTTCAAAAGGAATTCCAAGCTCATAAATTCGTTTCCCCATCACCATAATATAACCCAAGGTGTGTGCTAGCACCACATCTTCTTCCTTGCTTCTCATTGATTCGGTCACAACCAGAAATTTTGGAGAAGAAACGGTTCCAAACCGTGAAGAAGAAGAAGGGAAAAGAGAGGGAGAGGAGATGCGTAAAAGGGAGAGAGTGTGGAGAGAAATAAAAAGTATTTTGGTTTATATATTTTCCAAAAATAAATAAACCATTTACCACTTTTCATTTCCCAAAAACCAAAAAGTCAAAAAGCAAAACAATAAATGCCTTTCAACTACCACATCAATCACTCAAATCAAATGACAACTTGTCACATCACTCAAAGTGACATTTGATTTGACGCTTGATGTGACTAGCGATTTGACGCTCGAATTAACTTGCGTGCCGTACTCGAATTCGAAATGCGAATGCGCTCGCAAATAATCCCGGGCTCGGGTTCGCTAATTCCAAATTAACGAATTTTCCGTCGCGTCGTAATTAAATGATTACGCCTAGCGAAATCACTATTCACGTCGCTAACGAATTAATTCTAAATTAATTCGTTCGCCCGAATTAAAATCCAATTTTTATTCCGCGTCGAAATCCAATTTCTAATAATATATCAAATATATTATTTTATCGATTAATTCCAAATTAATCGTTCTCTCTCTTTAATTAATATTTTATCCCAGATAAAATATCTCCGTGATTAATCCCAGATTAATTTTCTCTCTCTTCTAATTAATCCCAGATTAATTAAGTGCGAGTTATACGTCATCGGTGAATCTTCGGGAAGCGACCCATGAGATCTCCGGATATGTTGGCAGTAAATACGGTCGTCGGACTATCCGAACACGTAATTACCTCGTACTACGTTTATACCGATTTACAAGACAAGGTTGGCTTCTAGCAAAGCGCCATGCCTACCCAATTCTCCAGAAATATTCTTACAGGAATATATAGATCTGTATCAAGCGTAGTATACCGTAGTATTGTGTATATCAGCCCAGTATCGGATAGTCACGTGCTAGGGCTGGGGCTGGATAAGTGTCTGCCCCGTCCGAAGCACATGTCGGATGTCTGGTAACTAGTCTCTATAATCGGATATACATGACCTTGTCATAATATCCCGATGGCCGGCCAGCACTTAAGAGCACTAATACCGTATCATGCGTGACATCATCTCCACTATGACTGAAGTGATACTTCCGTCTTGACATCACACCCAATACACTACGACTCTCTGATAAACCCAGAAGTGGTGTACTCAGAACCGGTTAAAGCCCTGTACCACCAAGACCAAAGTCTACCGATTATCGCAAGTATTAGCGATGTAAGTCTCAGGTTAAGACTATACACACCTACCTTGATTTCGGCCTCCCATAGACACATAGTCATAATACCAATGGGATTCCGAGGGGTCTATCCAGAGCGAAGCTGTTTCCCGTACCATCGGTGAAACACAACCTCCTACTGCACTTGCATAAGTATCCTATACTTAAATATATGAGAACTATGCCATTGTGCCCTCACAACGCGCACAAGTGCAATACTAGCCTATTCCGCATTATCGATGTCCTGTCTCGATAATACTACGACTAGGGATATTTAATGATTAATCCTTCGTGGACTGATACTGTCTCATATCATTCTCAATCCAGGAACTAATCATATGGACCTCTCTTCATTTATACATCTAAGGTGATCTAATCACAAATGATGAGAGTACAATCTCCTTTGTCACATAGTTAATTTGTACAACAACACCGTGATCTGTACAAATAGTGACGCTATGGGTCATAATTGTCCAACAATCTCCCACTTGGCCTATAGCCAGTCACTCGAGTGTCTAACACCCGAACTATGTACGGTTGGCTCAAACTGCTAAGAAAAGCTTTCGTCAGCGGATTTGCATGATTATCATCTTGATGCGATTTATTCGATCATCACATCGCCACGATGTATGATCCGAACGAATCAGACGAATATCTAAGTATGTCTCTGGATCGTTGATGAGACCATTAATTCTTTAGTCTGTGCTGACGCCTAGCTCAGCTGCTAACAGAACTATATCTAATCTAATTAGATTTGTATCGACCCAAATGACTTACATTGTTGCTTTAGCTGCAACAACAACCCGAATTTGTTGTTTATTCGGTAACAATATCTTGCTTGGAAGATTTCCAGCTCACTGTACCGTTATTCAAACTGTATAGTACCGTTTGCGACTTTTAGTCGTCTTTATCGGTTATATGAAACTTGCTACAGTGACCCCAGTCACTTTAAGTTCTCCTTCTCCATAGACTAAGACAACATCCTTAGTTCTCTAAGATACTAACGGATGTTCTTAATATTAATCCAGTGACTATCACTCGGATTGGCCTGTTTGTGAATCCATATGCTCAAAGCGTATGATACATCAGGTCTTGTACATTTTTCAATGTACGGTTTCTAGGAGAGTATTTCGAAATCCAAGCTTTCGCCGATATTTATTTTATGGGAATATCATTTCCAAGAAATGACGTATTATCATTATTTTATAGGACAGCCACTGTCAGTGCGCTCCCACTAACCTCCTTATATACACAAGAATTATTTTCGTTTTGAATTAAATCGTACACCATTATGATTATATCAAAACGATAATTCCAAGAACCTAATGCTTGCTTCAATCCAATCATGGATCGAATAACCTGCATTATCCAAATGGATTTACCGTGGCAACAGGTAAAAGGTTGAATCGTAATCAACACAATGTTGATAACGATACCTTTCCGTTAAAAGCCTAGCTTTATACGCTGGTGAGTAACAATCTAATTGTTTTCTTGTGAGGTGTATAAGTACAATACTTATGGTATCCCTAGGATAACCTACATTTGGCACCTATCCTATTTGGGTTTTAGTTTGGTATCATCCAAACATATGCCTAGCATACCCAAATTATCAAGAATGAGAAACCCGGTTTCTTTCCCGTTCATATCTAATATGATATCTGTTAAACAGATTATTATGGAACCTTATTCAAAATAAGTTCTTGCACTGTTTAAAGCTTATCCGTTGAAGGAAATGGTAGCTCAAAGCGACTCGTGATTAACCTTATTATGTCTAACACAATTCGGTTAATCCGTTCGGACACACCGTCAAACTGACGTATTCCGGGAGGAGTCCTTATTTGAAAGAATACTATACTCTTTCATATATACTAGAAATTTATTGCTTAAGTATTTTCCATTACAGTCTTACCATGACGGTTTAATACTTTAGCCGATCTGTTTATCTATTTCGTGTCGAAACTGTAAAAGTTTCTGATTTGTGTTCTTCAAAAGAAACACATAACCATTACGCGATGCCACATCCGTATAGGTCACGAAATATTCATATCAATATCTAGCCTAGCTAGACATTGGCCCACTTGATTCACTATGAAGTAGGGCTAACAGATCGGTGGCATTTACACTTTTACCAAGTAAATAGTGTTTTAGGCACTTTGCCCAAATAGACTAGATTCGTAGACTTTATTTGAATAGAATCAAATCAGTCCTGGTATCCGCTCTTCAAAAGTGCGGATATACGATTCTTGTTTATCAGTGTCCCTGAAAACTATGCCACAATTAAGTTTCTTAACTGATCAAATCAGTTTGAGCTATTTATTTGTCATGTTATATATTTGAGATATTATTTATATTCAAAATATAAATCCTGTTATTCACATCTAATGTGTTTATCTCAATATCATCTTTATATAATGAAACACTTTAGTGTTCTAGAATATAAAGGTACACCCGCAGCGGGTTATACACGATATAGAGATAATATTTCTAGTCAAACTAGCTATATTATAACAGTTTCTAAATTTAAGTACTAACCCGAAGGTAGTTCCTAAATTCAGGTATCTACGGTTAAAACAGCGACTTTCGTCCTGTTTCCAATTCGCAGATAAATCTCTATTGAATTCAGTATCCTGTTCAAAACATATTCTGAACATCAATATATTTTATGTACCACACTAAGTATTTAAAATCCAATTTCAATACTAGTTGTGAACATAATTATGACAATCATATTTGAAGTCAGAGCCTTGCTCGTCTTCTATTCCTTCTTAGGATATGTCCTTTATCTTCCCAGAAGATTATAATGATTTTGCCTTTGCCTGTTTCAACACTCCATAAGCCTTTGGCCAAGCCTCGTGTTTCTGGAATATCGAATTAAGGTGCGCCTTGCGCTACAAGCTTAATATATTATTTTATCAAATAAAATAACCTATTAATTTCCAAGACCATCCTGAAACTTTATTCCCAATTTGAAAATTAAACCATTTAAACACATTTTCCCCCGGATTATGTTTTAAATGTCAATCTTTCAATTATATCTTGATTCTAATAGTCCAACTATTTAATCAACGATTTGTGGTACTATTTATTATAATGATTATAATAGTCCAACTATATAATCAAATATAATTTAAATTAATTAACCTCAATTACATTGATTACTATAATCCAATTATAAAATCAACTGTAAATCGAAATTAATTAATTCAAATATATTGATTAATATAATCCAATTATATATAATCAAATATAATACAGTCCAACTGCTTATTAAAACAACAATTTAAATATTAGTCCAACTAACATTTAATCTAACGACGAAATAATTTGAATGAGCGCGTATGGCGAGTAATTGAACGAGTATTGCAAATTCAATTCTTGCCTCCCACTATTTTTCGGCGAGCCTCTAACCCTCTGTCGAGTACTCGGGAAACCGTGTTTCCTAGTGGGCTAGGATCCCGTTAAATATCACACAATCTTGACTTTGGCCAACAAATTATATGATAATTAACTAGGTAGATCTCGAAGATCAATTGGATCCCATCCAATTCCTAGATCCAGTAGGCGGATATCCAAATCCTAAACATATATCTTATATATGCCAATACATCCAATGTATTACCTAACATTTTTCCTCTGAATCAACTAAGCCTTGGCTTTGGCACAACAAACCTAGTGATCCCAGTCAAGCGCGACCCATTAACCATGGAAAGCTTCGTAATCAATGTCGATGGACAAGAAGTGGTCTTGACTTTGGCCAACAAACCACAACTTGGACAAGACACCGATATGGAACAAAACTCTCGTGATTCAAACACATCTTCGACGGACAAAGGGCTTGACTTTGGCCAACAACCCAATGCCAATCTTGGATCTTGAGTAAGAATCACTCAATGGAAGGAAAAACACTTGATATTGAGCGAGGGTTTTTCGCGTGCAATTGGCTACCAATTTATTATCTTTATTAAGGTCTCATCATCATACACCCTTAAACATGCATTCTAAACACATAATAAAGCGCATATGAAATAAAATAATAATGATATGCGGATGGATACTTTACATTGATCCTAGATCAAATCTCTCATTTTCTCTCTCCAAAGCTAGCACATGTATTTACTTCTACCCGTTACACTACACTTCTAAAGAAACCTCATTTACATTGAGGGGAATATGTGAGAAGAGAATACAAAGAGTATAGAGGTGATAAGGCTGGACACGCAGGTCCAATTAATAAATCAAATTTATTACAATTTCCAAAATTGTCCCACCCGACTAATATCCATCTGATATACATTATTCATGCATCGCAACCATGTATTCATACAAGCATGTTATCAATCAATCTAATCCAATTAATTAATCTGATAATTAGTGATCATCCAATGTTCAAACAACGATTTGATTTTTGCTCGAGTCAAACTCGTTTTGCGAATAAGTACTCAAAGTACGAATTCTTGAATTAAATTAAACTACATAATTAAATCCAATTTAATACGCATTTAATTCTAATTCACTATTTAATTCCAAATTAAATATTACACTTTTATTAACGAACCTTTACGACTTAAATTCCAAATTTAATCGCAACGGGTCTCAAAGCCCGATTAACATCTAATGTTTATTTAATTAAAGTCCAATGGGCTTTTAATTAATTTCTATAAGGCGTGGACTTTTGGTCAACTCGGGTCAAACCGAACAACCAAAATCCAATCCGGGAGTTACTGTGGGAACACAGAAAACTGAGCGACCCCGTTCCTAGGCTCGCGGCCTAGTTGGGAAGGATTACATAATATGGAGTCGCCACCCGGTGTGAACCGAGACAAAGATTTAAGGCCGCACTCACCCCTCGCAAGGGAAGACCTCAAACCGTTGGGTTCGGAATGGTCCCTTACTTATCTCACTTGTAATGAAAGGATTTATATAATAATTTAAACAAGCTGAAGTAACAATTATTTCTAGAGGTATCATGCTTCTAAATTCACATTTATAAAATAAAATATGCGCCTAAATATACGTGTATTTCATATATAAGATTGCATGCTCAACATATATCAAGATAGCAGCTAACATACATCTTTACTTGCATATCATATTCAGGAAAAACACAAGCGCACATATTAACCATACAAGCACACATGGTAACCATACAAGCACACATATGAGCATTTTTCCAAGTGGTACGTGGAATTGTAGCCCAAGTACAGACCGCACTACCGTCCATTCGGAATCGGCTACGGAATTTACGTCTGGGTTTCCATCCGATATACCGCGAGAAATAATACTCAAATGGTATCATGACACAAGCATATGAATGGTAATACATTTGCATAAAAAAGATCAACCAATAGGCAATTATGCATGAATATAATAAGACAGACTCAGTTCAGTGTGTGCACGTTCGTGTAGCGTTCGTAAACGCGTTCGAACGGAAATGAAACAGAATGCTCACGTTCGAGTAGCGTTCGTAAACGCGTTCGAACGGAAATGAAACAGAATGCTCACGTTCGAGTAGCGTTCGTAAACGCGTTCGAACGGAGATGAGACAGAGAGCTCACGTTCGAGTAGCGTTCGTAAACGCGTTCGAACGGAGATGAGACAGAGAGCTCACGTTCGAGTAGCGTTCGTAAACGCGTTCCTACGGAGATGAGACCTGACACATAATAAGGCAAAAACACATGCGCGTTCGAGTTGCGTTCGTGAACGCGTTCGAACGGATACGGACCTGATGCAATACATAAACAGAAAATAAAAGGGCGCGGCGAAGCACTGCCGTAAAGGTGACCTTTTGGGGCTCTTGATCTCTCAAAGAGAGGACCTTTAGACCAACATGCTAAGCCCATGCGCGTCACATCACACATGCAAGAATAGAACCAATCATATCAACCAAGTATGCCCGATTGAACATATCTCACATCCAATCTGAACACACATCAACCGGCGCGGCAAAGCATCGTGGTAAAGGGCTTTTAGCCCCTCCCCATAGGGGATCTCACAGCACACTTACTAAGCCCATGCGCTCGATTGACTTATACATACGAAAATGAAGATAACAATATCAAACTAAGTATGCCCGATTGAACGTATCTCGCGTCCAGCCGAACATACATCAACCGACGCGGCGAAGTAGTGTCACGAAGGTGGCCTTCTCGGCTCTTTGTCTCCTAAATGGAGGACCTTTGGACTAACTCACTAAGCCCATGCGCTTGGTTGAATCATGCATAACTAACGACATATTGAGTTTGGGTAAAACAAACTAAATAAACAAGGGCAACACAACAAAAGAAAGATGGTGTCGTTTACCCCAGCGGTACGTGGAATTGTGGCCCGAGTACAGATCATATTACCGTCCATTCGGAATCGGCTATGAAATTTATGTCCGGGTTTCCATCCGATATACCGCGAGAGTTGACACCTCTCTCATTCATCCAATACCCACGACATACATCATACACACAATGGTACCACAAATACAGAAAATATAATCAAAATAAATGACCGGAAAGTAAAATGAGAATAAATGTGAAAGATACCCTCAGGTCTAACCTTTTAAGTCGTCTCTCGGACTCACGTTCCACGAAGATCGGAAGGGGGGTAAAAGCTCCGCAACTTTTCTGGTCTGCAGGTTCAACGTCCTAGCTCACTGTTTCACCGCTTTGCTTACGATTCGAACTCCGTTCTACTCCTATTCGGCTCCTGTTTTGCTGCTCACTGCACGGGCTACCTGTTTCAATGTTTTCAAAGAACTATTCCAAGTTGTGTGGGTTCTTAGTGCAATTAAATATGATTATTTTTAAGGTTATCAATGAAGTTTTTATGTTACTGTTTTTTTAGGATTTTGGGGACTGTTTTGGGAGGATTTTCGGTGGTGGTTAGGGATTGTTTTGGTGTGATTTTCGGTGGTGTGAGAGTGAGGATCAAGGGAGTGATATGCTTATGATGTCTAGGATTTTTTGCTATAATTCTTGTGTGAATTGTGTGTATGAGCTAGAGAGATTGGAGAGAGTTTTTGGGTGTAAATTCTATGTGTTAAGGAGACCAAGGCTTGGGTGAGGGGTTGTTTATATAGAGAAGGGTTAGGGTTGACAAGAGAAGGGATTTTGTGCATTTAATTAGGATATGATTTAGTGTTTAGCAAGGAAAGTCAAAGATTGAGGGGGGACAAATTTGGTTTAGATTAGGAAGTCAATACTTTTAAATTGGTGGATATCTTATTGAATTAGGAAGTCAAATATATGATTGGCTTTAATTGGTTAAGATTGATTTTAATTAGGCAAATCTTATTTTTAGTTTTAGTATATAATATTTTTGATTCATTTATATTAGGCATGATTTTATTTTATGTTTTATTTAATGTTTAATATTTAATTAATATTTATTTATTTAATTTGGGATGTGTTTTATGGGCTTTGGGGAGCTAAATGGGCTGGGCGTGAGGCTAGCAGCAAAACCAGAATTACCGACACCGTTCGAACGCCTCATCGCACGCGGCACGAACGTCCGCAATCTGCACGAGGTTCGAACGAAGTAACGAACGCAGCACCAACGAAGACAGTGAGCTTGTTTATCCTGAATTTCCCCTTCCGATATCCGTTTCCCGCGGCTTTCATGACTCAAAAGGTAGTGCCTCCAAATGAGGCTCATCATCGGGTTTCACATGCGAAAATGCAATGCCTACAGTTACCCCATAAGCCCATAAATCAATTTTGGCCCATTAGGCCCAATTAAATAATTAAGGTCCATTAAGTCATAATTGGACTTTATGGATGCGGTTTTAGGCCCAATTGGATCCAACCAAATTTGCCTAAACTCAACTTTGTACAACAAAGCCCAAAAGTCCAATCACAACCTTAAAGGCCCAATTTCCAAAAATAAGCCCAATTAAATAATTTATAAAATTCTAAATTCCATAATTAATTAACCTAAGTGTAATACACAATTAACCACCCAATTAATATTTCTAAAACATCAATTAGCATACTTAATCATGCACTTTAATGACAAATAGTGTCCAACACAATTTATTAAAATCAAACCCATTTTACATGCTTTTGTTCTCGGCAATTAGGGGTTTTTCCAATCCGACTCGGTTTCAATCCAATTGAATCCAAAATCATCATTTCCCAAATCAATTCAACTCATCCAATGAATTAAAATCAAAAACACAATGAATTTCAAATTCAATTGAATTCGGCCAAGCCACTTTAATTTGGGAAAAATGTTCCAAATCAAAATTCAATCAAATTGAACTTCAAAACAACATTACCCAATTGTTTTAAGTCATCCAATGATCAAACAAACAAAATCACCAAGAAATTTAGGGTTCTTTAATTTCGGCCAACATAAGCAATTTGGGGAAATTTGTTCCAAACACAATTTCAACAAATTGATCCAATCAATCTTAAATTAAACATACTTTAAGCATTCTCATTCATCCAATTTCACAAAATATGCTCAAAATCAAGTTTACCCAAATTTGTCACTTTATGCCAACATAAAAAATTGGGGAAATTTGTTCCAAACATAATTTCTTCAAATTGATCCAATCAATCATTAATTCAACAACATTTAAGCATACGTAATCAATCAATTTAATCAAATCATGCTTCAATTGATTTTACCCAATTTATCATGCCCAAAATTTAGGGAAAATTGAATACAATCCAATTTCATGAAATTGATCATACACAACTTCAATTCAACCTCATTCAAGCATACTTCATCAAACAATTCAACCAAATCATGCCTAAATCGAGTTTACCCAATTTTAACCCTAACTTTTTCATGCTTGATCAAAGCTCAAGATACCATTGTAGGTTTCTAATATAGGTCCCAAGAATCATGAAAATCAAGCACAAAAACGCATGAATACATCAAAGGAATAAGGCGGAATACATACTCACATTGATTGGTTTGATGCTAGGAAGAACAAAACCCATTTTCCTCCTTGTTCAAGCTCGGTTTTGGCCTCCTTGGACTGCTATCATGCTCGGTTTTGGGCTGTCTTCCTCCTTGAAAATTCATCCATTGAAGACCTCCATGGAAGCTCAAAGCTTCAAGGTTCAAAAGGAATTCCAAGCTCATAAATTCGTTTCCCTATCACCATAATATAACCCAAGGTGTGTGCTAGCACCACATCTTCTTCCTTGCTTCTCATTGATTCGGTCACAACCAGAAATTTTGGAGAAGAAACGGTTCCAAACCGTGAAGAAGAAGGAGGGAAAAGAGAGGGAGAGGAGATGCGTAAAAGGGAGAGAGTGTGGAGAGAAATAAAATGTATTTTGGTTTATATATTTTCCAAAAATAAATAAACCATTTACCACTTTTCATTTCCCAAAAACCAAAAAGTCAAAAAGCAAAACAATAAATGCCTTTCAACTACCACATCAATCACTCAAATCAAATGACAACTTGTCACATCACTCAAAGTGGCATTTGATTTGACGCTTGATGTGACTAGCGATTTGACGCTCGAATTAACTTGCGTGCCGTACTCGAATTCGAAATGCGAATGCGCTCGCAAATAATCCCGGGCTCGGGTTCGCTAATTCCAAATTAACGAATTTTCCGTCACGTCGTAATTAAATGATTACGCTTAGCGAAATCACTATTCACATCGCTAACGAATTAATTCTAAATTAATTCGTTCGCCCGAATTAAAATCCAATTTTAATTCCGCGTCGAAATCCAATTTCTAATAATATCTCAAATATATTATTTTATCGATTAATTCCAAATTAATCGTTCTCTCTCTTTAATTAATATTTTATCCTAGATAAAATATCTCCGTGATTAATCCCAGATTAATTTTCTCTCTCTTCTAATTAATCCCAGATTAATTAATTGCGAGTTATACGTCATCGGTGAATCTTCGGGAAGCGACCCATGAGATCTCCGGATATGTTGGCAGTAAATACGGTCGTCGGACTATCCGAACACGTAAGTACCTCGTACTACGTTTATACCGATTTACAAGACAAGGTTGGCTTCTAGCAAAGCCACATGCCTACCCAATTCTCCAGAAATATTCTTACAGGAATATATAGATCTGTATCAAGCGTAGTATACCGTAGTATTGTGTATATCAGCCCAGTATCGGATAGTCACGTGCTAGGGCTGGGGCTGGATAAGTGTCTGCCCCGTCCGAAGCACATGTCGGATGTCTGGTAACTAGTCTCTATAATCGGATATACATGACCTTGTCATAATATCCCGATGGCCGGCCAGCACTTAAGAGCACTAATACCGTATCCTGCGTGACATCATCTCCACTATGACTGAAGTGATACTTCCATCTTGACATCACACCCAATACACTACGACTCTCTGATAAACCCAGAAGTGGTGTACTCAGAACCGGTTAAAGCCCTGTACCACCAAGACCAAAGTCTACCGATTATCGCAAGTATTAGCGATGTAAGTCTCAGGTTAAGACTATACACACCTACCTTGATTTCGGCCTCCCATAGACACATAGTCATAATACCAATGGGATTCCGAGGGGTCTATCCAAAGCGAAGCTGTTTCCCGTACCATCGGTGAAACACAACCTCCTACTGCACTTGCATAAGTATCCTATACTTAAATATATGAGAACTATGTCATTGTGCCCTCACAACGCGCACAAGTGCAATACTAGCCTATTCCGCATTATCGATGTCCTGTCTCGATAATACTACGACTAGGGATATTTAATGATTAATCCTTCGTGGACTGATACTGTCTCATATCATTCTCAATCCAGGAACTAATCATATGGACCTCTCTTCATTTATACATCTAAGGTGATCTAATCACAAATGATGAGAGTACAATCTCCTTTGTCACATAGTTAATTTGTACAACAACACCGTGACCTGTACAAATAGTGACGCTATGGGTCATAATTGTCCAACATAAGATACAATCGATATTGGCACTAGAGCAAATGTGAGATTTTGTTGGGGTTGGTGTTCAGAGGGCCAATTCCCCATTGTATTTCCTTGTAAATACTCTTGTAAGCGTTTTATTATGAATAAAATAAGCATTTTCTATAATATAATATATCTCTTTATATGGTAAAGACGTAAATGACCTTAGAATGATTAGTCATGATGCAGTTGCAAAAATGTCGCAACTGATATTGAGTTGTATCATGACGTTGTCATTCTTAGACAGATCATAGTCAAGGTTTACACTATTTGGTCAGTAAAGTAAACCTGTTGAGACCAGTACATGTCATATACTGGAATATTGGATTCTAATGGTTTCTCAATGAACCATGAGTCTTGGAGACTAATATAGACGTGTAGGTGTTTATAGCGGATAAACACTGAATGACTCACCAAAGATTCTTAATGGATGATACACCAACGTCAATAAGAATCTTCTTGGGTTGAGTAGCATTTGTGATTCTTCGACTTGAGATACCGCTGTGGGCACATGAGACATCTTCCACACTTAGATGGCAGTCACGTCACCGATCTATTTAGATCAGACCTCCGACTGTTCATTGGGTGTGGATAGATCCTCAGGGTGTCATGTGTATATCGAGATAGGATTTGTCAGTTCTGTGTACAGAGCATAGGTAGTCCATATATGATTAGCAATCAGATAAAAACCATGGGCTTGTGGTACACTTTAGAAGTGAGTTTTAAATGTTCTTTTAGAGATTGCTAATAGAGACGTCGACGGGATTGTCCCTATAGAGATTTGATGTTTACATTTATATCTATGGGATATATCCGGATACATGTGACTGAGGAATTAAACAAATGTCATGACCTCGACCTGTATGATTCAGCGAGTTTATCTGTGGTCGTCATAATTTACGGGTGTGTAAATTATGGACATGAAATTGGATTTCGTGACGGATATACCTAAATCTAGAGAGTCTCACTAGTGAAATATACTCGTAGAGCACTAGGGCAAATTTTATGAATAATACTGATTATTTATAAGTCGTTTAAAGGTTAAATGAAAAATACATGCAAATGGACCTAATGGTCATTTCCTAATTAATGTGTATTTGTATTTAATGATAGATTTTATTAAATACACATTAATTAAATGTCAAATTGTGATATTTGACATATATCATAAATGTATATGTATTTGGATATTTAAAGTAAATATAATACATATATTTAATATATTTATACTTAAATAATTATTTAATTATTTAGTTGTTAAATAATTAAAGTAATTAAAAATATAAATATCTTAAGTTTTGATATTTTTGGAGATGACTTGAGTTGCTTTATTTGACTTGTTGAATTTCATTAAATGTTATAATGATCATTTACACAAGTTGATAAAGTTAACTTTAATGAAACAAAAAATAATATCTAGATATTTCATATATGCTCAAATTCGGCCAAGGGCTAATTGAGTGAGTATATATTGTTTTGTTTCATTTTTCATAAGATTAGGTTAACAAGTTACCAAAAACAAACACACAAGAGTTAAGAGCAAAGTTGAAGAACCAAAAAGAAAAGCTTGGAAATATTTGATTTTGTAAGTTTATCTTTAAACTTTTCAACTAAGAAATTATTTCTATCATGCTTAACTTCAACATATGTTGCTAGGATGTTGTCTCTACACTTTTAGTTTGTGTTTTAAATGGTTTTGAACTTGTTTGAAAGATGAAAGCATGTATGGTATCCAAGTGAGCTTGAAATGAGTTCTTAAGCTATCTTTTGATTATTTGATAATCAAGTTGTCATTCTAGAGTTTATAAGCCACTCATTGATGACCTAGAATTATTCTTGAGTTGTGTCATGATGGTGAGACTTGTTTGGTGTGGTAAAGTTTGAACTAAAGTGTTGGATTTAATTGATTTGGTGTATTTTGTCAATTTGAAGAAATTGTAAAATTAAGGTTCTTAACCCTATCCAAATTTGGGGTTTTTCATATATGTGATGTATTATGTTGTGCATATGATGCATATTAATTTTTGGGTTGATTGGATTTGATCTTGACATGTTTTGAACAAAAATAGTCCAAATTGTAAAAATTGAAAAATTGAAAAATTGAGGGGCTGTTCAGCAATTTGAATTTTTTTGGGGATTTTGTTGTAATTTATTTTTGATGTGTTGGACATATAGGAAATCATTTTAGAATTGATTTAGAATCATCCAAAATTATATTTGACATTTTGAGGACTAAAATGATCAATTTATAAACTATTGGGCCAATTCGGCAATTACAAAGAAATTTGATTTCTTGTGTAAAATTTCAGTTTTTAAGTATTGAGTAATAAAGTAAATAATTTTATTTAATTTATCCAAGAAAAATTATTGAAATCGGAAAATTTTGATTTTCCGCATTCCGCTGTATTACTGGATTTTCCCTATAAAACCCATACAAGTTTATCTTTAAGGGAAGAGACCCCATCAACCATAACCACGGGAGGTTTCCACCCGTGCTCTACTGACATCCAAATCCTTTCGTCTAAAGACTTGAGGAAAGCTCTCATGCAAACCTGTCCAGTGAGGGTACTGTTGGTTCTCTAAGAACAATAACCAAGATCATTAAGCATAAAACATGTGAATACGCAAAGTAAAGTAACGGAAAGTACACACTTTGATCGGCTAAGGATGTGTAGACAACAAAAATTTTGCCTCCATGGAAGTTGCTCCAAGCTTCTCCTTTGATGTATGTTGAGCTTCCAAGCTTGTCCTTGAATTCCAAACTCATGGATTAGTGTCCCTAACACCTTTGTATGACTCCTTTGATGTGCTAGCATTGTTGAATTTTGAATCAAAACCAAAGGAAATGAACCCTAGGTTCACGCCCAAAGAAGAAAGAAAAGCATGAAGTTCACGCCCAAAGTGGAGTTGGGAGAGAGAGAGTGATTTTGTGTAATATGTTTTGATTTTCCAAAAATCAAATGATATACCAAAATCAAATATTTGGTAAAAGTCAATCAAACTTGACACTTGTGTAAGAAACAAGTTACCATCTCCAACAACTTACATTAACTAAAAAGTTAGATAAAGTTGAATAGGTGATGTGACTTGTGTGGGCCCCACTTTAATTCAAAATCTGAGTGGGCCCGCAAACACATTCTGGGCTCGGGTTCGTTAATTCCGAATTAACGTACTTTCCGTTGTGACTTAATTAAATCAAATTTAATTAAATAATTATGCATAGCAAAATTACTATTAAAGTCGCTTGCGAATTAATTCTAAATTAATTCGTTCGCCCGAATTAAAATATAATTTTAATTCCGTTATGAAATCTAATTTCATTTAATATATCGAATATATTATTTTATCGATTAATTCCAAATTAATCGTTCACTCTCTATTAATTGAATTTTATCCCAGATAAAATTCTCTATAATTAATCCTAGATTAATTTTCTCTCTCTCATAATTAATCCCAGATTAATTTTGTGCGAGTCATACGTCATTGGTGAATCTTTGGGAAGCGACCCATGAGATCTCTGGATATGTTGGCAGTAAATCTGGTCGTCGGACTATCCGAGCATGTGCGTACCTGGTACCATGTTTTTACCAATTTACGAGACATGGTTGGCTTCTAGCAAAGCACCGTGCCTACCCAATTCTCTAGAAATATTCTTTAAGGAATATTTAATCTGTGTCAGGCGTAGTATACGTAGTATTGCGTATAGCGATCCAGTATCGGATGTCACATGCTAGGCCTGGGGCTGGAATTGTGTCTGCCCGTACGAAGCACCTATCGGATCTCTGGTAACTAGTCTCTATAATCGGATAAACATGACCTAGTCATATTATCCCGATGATTGCAGTACTTAAGAGTACTAGTTCCGTGTCCTACGTGATCATCATCTCCATATGACTGAAGTGATACTTCCATCTTGACATCACACCAAATACACTATGATTCTCAATATACCTAGAAAAGGCGTACACAGAACCTGTTAAAGCCCCGGACGACCAAAACCAAAGTATATTGATTATCGCAAGTATTAGCGATGCAAGTCTCAGGTTAAGACCAAATACACATACCCTGATTCAGATTCCCATAGACACATAGTCATACTACCAATGGGATTCCGATGGGTCTGTCCAGAGCGAAGCTGTTTCCGTACCATCGGTAAACAAAACCTCCTATTACACTTGCATGAGTATCTAATACCTAGATATATGAAAACTATGATGTTACGCTTCCATAACACGCACAAGTGTAATACTAGCTTATTTTGCATTATCGATGTCCAGTCTCGATAATACTACGACTATGGCTATTTAATGATTAAACCTTAGTGGATTAATATTATCTCATATCTTATTAATCTGGTACTAATCATATGGACTTTTTGTAGGACAAAATGACCCATAGCGTCACTATTTGCACAGATCATTGTGTTGTTGTAGCAAATTAACTATGTGACAAGGAAATTGCACTCTCATCATTTGTGATTAGATCACCATAGATATATAAATGAAGAGAGGTCCCTATGATTAGTTCCTGGACTGAGAATGATATGAGACAGTATCAGTCCCCGAAGGATTAATCATTAAATATCCCTAGCCGGAGTATTATCGAGACTGGACATCGATAATGCGGAATAGGCTAGTATTGCACTTGTGTGCGTTGTGAGGGCACAACGGCATAGTTCTCATATATATAAGTATTGGATACGTATGCAAGTGCGATAGGAGGTCGTGTTTCACCGATGGTACGGGAAACAGCTTCGCTCTGGATAGACCCCTCGGAATCCCATTGGTATTATGACTATGTGTCTATGGGAGGCCGAAATCAAGGTAGGTGTGTATAGTCTTAACCTGAGACTTACATCGCTAATACTTACGATAATCGATAGACTTTGGTCTTGGTGGTACAGGCTTTAACTGGTTCTGCGTACACCACTTCTGGGTTTATCAGAGAGTCGTAGTGTATTGGGTGTGATGTCAAGACGGAAGTATCACTTCAGTCATATGGAGATGATGTCACGCAGGATACGGTACTAGTGCTCTTGAGTGTTGCGCAACCAATCGGGATATTGTGACCAGGTCATGAATATCCGATTATAGAGACTATGTTACCAGACATCCGATATGTGCTTCAGACGGGGTAGACACTTATCCAGCCCCAGCCCTAGCACGTGACTATCCGATACTGGGTCGATACACACAATACAATCGTATACTACGCTTGATAACAGATCTTAATATTCTTAAATGGATATGTCCGGAGAATTGGGAAGACTTGGTGCTTTGCTAGGAGTCGACCTTGTCTCGTAAATCGGTAGAACGTAGTACTTGGTACGTACGTGATTCGGATACTCCGACGACCGTATTTACTGCCAACTTATCCGGGGATCTCATGGGTCGCTTCCCGATAATCCACCGATGACGCACAACTCGCACTCTTGAATAATCTATGATTATATAGAAGAGAGAGAAAATTAATCTAGGATTAACTACGGAGATATTTTATCTAGGATAAAATATCGTCTAGAGAGAGATAACGATTAATTTGGAATTAATCGGTAAATTAATATATTCGATATATTAAATGAAATTAGATTTCGACGCGGAATTAAAATTAGATTTTAATTCGGGAGAACGAATTAATTTAGAATTAATTCGTTAGCGACGTGAATAGTGAATTCGCTAGGCGTAATCATTTAATTACGACGCGACGGAAAAATCGTTAATTTGGAATTAACGAACCCGAGCCCGAGTGTGATTGCGAGCGCATTCGTATTTCGAATTCGAGTGCGGCAACGCAAGTCGCATCAAGCGTCAAATCAATCAGTCGCATCAAGCGTCAAATCACTTGTCACTTTGAGTGATGTGACTTGATGGACATGATGTGTACTTAATGGTTTGACTTTAAAAAGCAAATGAAATGCAAATTAAAGCAAATGCATTTGAAATTCACATAAGTATATAAAATATACTTGAAATGAATTTCAACAAAACAACAACTACACATTTCATCTCTCTCATTATTCTCTCTTCTCTCACGCCCAAACTGAAAAGTGGACTGGTTTTTCAAGCCAATAATGGCGTGAACAAGGGAAGCCAAGAGTGGGTTTTCATGGTGAAAATCCAAGTGCTAGCACACTTACGAGTCTTGCGAAGGTGGTAGGGAGGTTCTCCCATGAGCCGGGATCCGTCGGACGAGGCTTGGAGCTCCGTTTTGCATCTCAAAAATTTCTGTTTTGGAGGCAGTTCACTGCTGCATTTTGGCGTGAAAACAGTGGGCATTTTGGCCTTGATTCGCCTTCAAATCGACTCAACCGATCGATGTGAGTATTCCGCTACCTCCGTTGATGTATTCACGCATTGTTTTCATGTCTTGTTTGATCTTGGGACCTAGATTAATACCAACACTTTTATCATTTATATAGCCCGGTAATCCAATTACAAATGATAAAAGAGCAATTTCCTTTGTCACATAGTTAATTTGTACAACAACACCAGGTTCTGTACAAATAGTGATGCTATGAGTCATAATTGTCCAACAGGTACTCTGTCCCATCAAAGAATGATGGACAGTTTAAGGGTTGACGTCTATCCATATATAAATAGGTCAATGATCGAGATCCGGCTCTGATACCAATTGAAAATTTGATTTTTGTCATAAGGTTATGACCATATGTGTAATAATACACAATAACTTAAGACATATCCTAATTATTGTTCTATACATTACCAACATGCACCCTTAAGTCTAATAATTATAAATCAAAGTAAATAAACGAGAGCACACAACAAAATCAACACCATCAATTTTGTTAACGAAGTGGAAAAGTCGTGCGAGTAAAAAATCATTTCAGGTTTCTAGGTTACCAGCCAAAATCCACTATAACGAGAAAACTTACAATGATGGTATAAGACCTATTGAAGTAACTCTGCCGACTCTAATAACTCTAGACTGTAATAACTTGAAGAACTCCTCAGGCCCGCACCAATTGGCCTTCTTTATAACCTCTGAAGTCTCTAAACGGATCAACCATGCGAACTCGCAACATCGAAACTCCGACTACCAATCTTCCTCATTGAGAACTCTGAAGGCTAAGGAAATTGAGTTAGGGTTGTGTTTATGTATTGATGGTCAATAAATGATCAATATCATCAAGATAGAGAAAACAAGGTAATCAAGAAACTCTTGAAGGTGAAAATCAAGAAGGTTGAAAACTAACAAGGTTGAGGCTCAGAATAATATGTTTCTAACACTTGATAAGGTGGTTCTATATTTGTTTAAATAAGTTTGGAAAATTTCAGGTTTTCCTTATGCAAAACTGCCTTAAAAATGAGTCCAAAATAACTCAGTCCCATAATTTCATTCGAATGCCCATCGAACGCAAGAACGATTATTGTTCCGTAAATTCGTTCGAACGCAGCTTCGAACACACCTCGAACGCAAACACACTGGAAGGTTTTGTTCGCACGGAAAAATGAAAGCACTACGCACAAGAACATACTGCCAAGTTTCGTTCAAACCCAAACATTAACATGACACGAACGCCACTCGTTCAAACGCAAACACAAATGTAGCACTAATGCATATCTGCTATCTTCATGCACAGTCTGTCAAATACTAGTCCAATTACTCATAGATCTTCAAGACTCATTACAACTCAATTGAACTTGTTTTGTTACGAACATTCCCAATAAAAATGGAACTAACAACCCCCAAGAAGATAGACTCATATGGCATCTTGAAAAGCGAGGGAATTTTCAATGAAGTCAGTCTACTATAAGACAATGACTGTTAAAGAAGCACATAAGGCGTCAGGTTCTCAACTGGGGGGGGGGGGGTGAAAGAAAATATAGAGGTTGGACATTCCTCCAAAAATCATATGTTTTATCTAGAGATGCATTAAAGGATGGTTAGCTACAAGTGCTAATTTGTGGAAGAAGAAAATATTACTTTCTGGAAAATACCAAATATGCCAGACTTATGAAGAAACAATAAGTCACGCCATTTTTCAGTGCAAATACGCGAAGCCTTTCTGGGAGATGAAAAGTCTGTAACGGGTGTGAAAGATGGCATGTCGTGATTCGATGGGTGACTTTATGGGGTTCGAATTTATGAATTTAGATATGCACAAAATGAGATTTATTGTAGCTTTGATGTGTGTGATATGAGGGGAAAGAAATGAATGTATATTTAGGAGTACACGTTGTGGGGTGGAGCAAATATGTGGCAAGGCAGAAGCGGCTCTATCATCTTTTGACTGTCTCCAAAATCAAGGGGATGATGATGGCAGAGACGAGAAGTAGCTGAATTGGCGTGAGTGGTAGCCTCCACCAGTAGGTTATCTTAAGATTAACGTAGACGCGACTTTAAACATTGGGAAGCAAACTGTGGGATTGGGTATAGGGATGAGAGATTTTAACAGTTCGATTATTGGTGTTCAAACTAAAGTGATCCCTTTTACTGAGGATATTGAGGGGGCAGAAGCTGAGGCTATTTTGTTTGGAATATGGAGTGAAGTCAATGGAATTTTCGGCTTTCATTATCGAATCTGACGCCAAAAATATCATTGACTTAGTTCTGGGAAATTCTTCAACAGTAAAGGAGATCGAGTGGATCATTTAAGAGATAAAAGAAGCTAGGGATCAATTGGTTTCAAATGTAATTGTGTATAGTTTAGCCAAAGCGGATTGTAACTATGGCGTTACTGGTTTTGGATGGAGTACTTTTCCCCTCAAATCAGGTATAATCTTGTTTTTGCTTAATAAAAATATCATTTTCCAAAAAAAAAGAAAAAAAAAAAAAAAACCTAACTCCATGGCCCCAAATCAAGATTATGGAGAGTCATTATCTTATGTCTCCTATATGCTTATTATATTTCCAAATATACCTTAGAGATTATCTGTAAAGCAACATTACCCCCAAAGTTGAGTTCAACTATACTAATTTTTTTTTTCATATTTTGATAGCATTGTTTATCATCCAATAACTTACCAATCATAATTTATAAAAAAATTTATAATAAATCTTAATTCAGTATCGAATCTAAATCCCCAATAAACTTGTACAAATCAAACCAAATAAAGCAAAAGGGCAACTATTGTCTGGTTCTATAAGCAAATCAATGTACACAACTTGGAATTACATTCAGAAAACTTACAATGTAAAAAGAATCAATGAAAAAACAAACTTCCAATGCCAAACAAACCCTATAAAAACTTTCTGCTGTGTTCTGCAATGTGTTCTATCAATAAGTCAGATCAATTCAAATCAACATATGTAATTATGTGTATATATATATATATATATATTAAAATCAAAATCACTTTCAAAACTCTTAACTTGGGCCAGCTATCATTCTCCTTCATGACTTGGGCTTGGTTCTGGCCCAAGATTTGACCTCCCTTTCACAGAATTCATCTTCTCCAATCTCAAACCAGCTCTGAATCTTGCAATGAAGTTATCAGCTTTAGTATTCACATCAGGACTTGGACAAAACAATGGCGTCGCCGCCGGTGAATCCCCACCCTCCATCGCCGACAGACTAGATAACGACTCCTCCTCCTCGACTTCATCACCGAGGTTGCTTTTCAATCTGACACAGTCCCCTTGCACCTCAAACTTCCATAGAGGCATTTTAAAGGGTGGTAATGGCGGCGGCGGAGGAATAGCATTCAACGGCGACTCGTTCCCGCTGTTTGAATTTTCATCTGCATTGCTATTATAGCTCTTTATCCTCACCAGAAGCGGCGGCTTCTGGGTTGTGGGTGGTGCATTTCGCGTCACGAATTTTGGAACGGAAGTTGAAGTTGAAAGCTTTTGTGTTCTTAGTGGTGGGGGAGGCGGCGGAGGAGATGGAATGACGGAGTGGATTTTCTTGGCCTTCAGCTTTTTCGGAGAGAATAAATTATGAAAGAAAGGCGGCGGAGGAGGCGGAGGAGGCGGCGAGGGCGAGGTCGAGGGCGGTGGGAGTAGTGAAGGTGGCAGAGGGTAAGAAGATTCGTAGTTAAAGAAATTATCAAGGTTCTCAACACTCTTTTGCCTTTGCTTATTTTTCTTCTTTCTTCCTAACGAAGTCAAGAATTCTTTAGTTGCTCTTGTTCCGCCTCTCTTCTTCTCGATCTTTGCGCCGCCCTCTTCAACCGCCGTTTCCGGCTGCTGAGGTGGGGGACGTCGTCGCGTCGTTGCCAGAGATGATGGTGGATCGGCTTCCAAATCATTGCTACGATGATTTCGATTTTTACCGTTTTCTTGATTTGTTCTCTTTACTCTCCTCCTCGGCAGCGGCGGAGGAGGAGGAGACGGCGGTGTGTAAATAATTCCCTTTTGAGATTCTCCAACTGATGATGTTGTTGTATCAGCATCAACATTTTTTACTGTAACAACATCAACTCTCTCATTTTCTTTTATTTCTTTATCTTCTTCTATTTCAAGTTTCGGCCTCAGCCGCCATTGATGTAGCTGTTGTTGCTGATGATGATAATCGAAGCTTGAAAAACGATTATTATACAAATGGGTATCATCATAAAACCGCCATTCATCCTCTCTATTCACCCACAAGGCTTCTTCTTGCCTTAGATCTGGATGTGAGCTGAAGCTTCTTAACCTACTTAGGCCTCCATTGTTGTTCTTAATATTGTTACTATTATTATGAGCATGATCATACCAAAATCTTCTTGGGGTTTCACTTTCAGGGTTTGATTTTGGAAAACTTTCTGATCTGTTTCCAAACTTGTAATCTTCATAAGTAGTGGTGGATGTTGCAGTGGTTTCATTGTTACCGGTGTTTCTGCTGAGGAAGCCACAAATGATGGCGAAAAGAACAAGAACAAGATTGAGTGAGTCCCAGCTTTTTTTCACCGATTGGGGTCTGAATATTTGAGAAGTGAAAGATTGAATTGAAGGGATGATGATGAAGATGAAAGCAACTGCAATAGCTAGCAAGAATATTAGAAGGGCGCCAGAGTTGAAGAGGAAAGAAGAGGAGGAGGAGGAGCGGCGGCCGTCACTGGCTTGTAGCCAGAATGGTGATGACATGTCTTCTTCTTCTTCTTCCATTTTTCTTTGAAGTTGGTTTGGTTTTTGCGTTAGATGAGAGCCTTTTCAGACAACTTTTGATATTTGCTTTTGTTTGTGGGTTTGGTTTTGCCTTTTTATTGCTAGCTTTTCTGTTGCAAGCTCTATCAAAAGGGAATATATATATATATATATATATATATAAAAGATTATAAGATATTAAAATTAAATTTAGTAATTTATAAGTTGTAACATAAAAATTTGAGTAAAATAAAAATTAGAGTATAAATTAGTAAAGAAAAATTATTTCATGTTATAAGATTATAATTTTATAAGAATATAATTTAGCGTTAATTATATCAGTGGCGGAGCCGGAGATTCAACACATGAGGGGCTAAGTTATAAAGTTCAACAAAAAATAAGTACCAAAATTTTGAACTTCATTGATATATTTTCATTCAATACATTTATAATTGTCCTCGACGAGCTTTCATATGTTGAAAACGTTGGATGATCATCTCATTATCAATATTACAAAAATATTCTTTTCTATGTATACCACTAGACTATCATTCAACCATTGATCTCTCATTCGATTTCGTAATCGATTTTTCACAAAATGCATAGTTGAAAATGCCATTTCCACTGTAGCTGTGGCAACCGGTAATATCAGTGCTAATGCCACCAATAAATAAACTAATGGAAACACTTTATCTTTTTAGTTTCAACCATTCTTCTTGCAAGCTCACCAATCCCTTTCAATCTTAAAAAATCAATATCATAACCCACATCCAAAATATAAACTTCAAGCTGAATTTCAAGTACCATGAGATCCATCGAAGAAAAATCATTTGGATAAAATTCAGCAAGGAGCAGTAGTTTATGTTTATCTAAAGCTGCGGCATAGACATGCCAAACAAAGGAGCAATTAAGTGTTCGTCTCATTGAAACGGTTGTTTAATTCTTGAAATTGCATGTCCAAAACTGCATAAAATAACTCAACATGAAAGCGATGTGTATTTGTGATCTTTTGACCCTTGCGTTGTGATCGCCCATTAGTCAAAAAAATATCATCCATATTAGGAAGATCAATGTCATGATTCTCACAATATGACATTGATATGTAGGAAGATCTTGTAAATTATGACTATAATAAGAGATTCGAGGTCTTAATCCAGGATTTGTAGGAAGATCTTGTAAATTAATTTCTACATCTTCGCTTGAACAATACTTTGTTTTCTTTGAAGAATGTTGTAATGCTGATTTTCTTTTAATTAATAAATGCTCAATATATCATATATGGGTGGGTGCTGTACAGGCTCATTTAAGTAAACTATTCCTCTGTACCATAGTGACATTATTAATTCTCCTTATACTAAATTTCTTCTATCTAAATTGATGTGATAATCAACTAACATTCACTAATAGACAGCATAACAAATGATGTGCTTGTATCGAATCAATTAAGATTAGTTAGATAGAAAATAAAAATAAATAAATAGATTTTAAAAAAAAAAATCCCACACAAATAGTAATTGCAGTACATCAGCACTAGCTATTTCATTAAAACCATGCATATACAAATATGCAAGCACAAGTAAACAAGCCTTACACAGTCAAGACTAGGGATGGCAATTTTACCCACAAACCCGTAAACCCGCAAAAACCCGCCCGTAATGGGTAGGATTTGGTAAATATATTAGTGGGTGCGGTGCGGGTTATGTAATTTAAAGCAGAACCCGCTGCGGGTGCGGTGCGGGTTTGGTATTTAAGAAAAAAATGCGGGTATCCGCTGCGGGTATCCATATACCCGCAATATTATTTTTTATTAATTAATATTTTTAGGACAATATAAAAAAAATATTCATATAAAAACAACTAACAAAACCTAAACCTAAAACACTAATCCACAGTTCCACACTCTCACTCAGCCGCAGCCCGCAACCTGCCCAACTGAAGATTTTTTGCATGACTATTATTATTTTTTTTCTAATCACACTTGTTAATAAAATTATAATGCAAAAATTTGGATTAAGTTCACATAATTAGAAACGGGAGATGAGCAAAATAAGCTAGTGTTTGCTGCAACTTCAGTAGCTCTTCATTACACTTACACCACTTGAGCCTTATAAGCATCACTTTCATTACACTTAGCATAAAAAATATGACCAAATGTTGGTGATTACTTTTTAGCTTATTGTCGATTGAGTTAGCTAATTTAGATCATTATAATTATGAAGGGAATAACTCGTTTTAATTCTGTTTATATGAAAAAAATAAACATATGGTACTGAGTATTCATACATTATGTTATTTATATACGGTATATACATACATTGCATGTTGTATATGTCAAATAAAAAACAAATGTGAAAAACTACAGATAGCAATTAAAAATAAATTATTTAATTAAAAAAATTATATTATTAAGAACACAAAGTAATTCAATATTTTAAAAACCCGCAAAAAATCCGTTGGGTACCAATGCGGGTTTGGTAATTTATTTTTATATGCGGTGCGGGTTTGGTAATGAAAATTAAAACCCGCAACGGATATGGTGCGGGTTTGGTAATTTATTTACATATACGGGTGCGGGTTTGGTAATGGAAAACCCGCACCATACCCTACCCACTGCCATCCCTAGTCAAGACTCAAGAGGGCACTGCCGCACTAGGCAGTGGGCACAAACAGACACATTGACACACTCACACAAGGCCATGGTTTATTTCAATTTCAAACATAATTCATGTTAAATGCATTCAAGAAAAAATCATCATATTAGTAAAGTTGAAAAATCCTCACCATCAACTGTCTGGTCCTTCTGGATGGTGATCTTCTGTCTATCAAGACTTTTATCGAGCAGGTTCTGTGCAGAAATAATATAGTGCGGTTCTATGATGATTTTTGAGCAGTGGCGGTTCTATATTATTGTGGTAAGATGTAGTTTGTGAAAATGGTGACTGCAAATTGTATGACCCATTTTAAATTAACAAGTTTCCGAATGGAGAGAAAAGTGGGAAAATTTTTTTAGGGATTTGATATATATATATATATATATATAATTAATGTGGAAATTTTTTTTGGGCCCAGCAGGAACTGCATAGAACCGCCACTGAATTATATATTTAATATAACTTTTAAACGTTAGTTTATAAGTTCATCAATATGCCTAAATCTAAGAAAAGCCTTCAAAATTCAATGTGGTCTATGATTATAATTAACGTAAAATTTTGCTATATTTAACGTGAAAGACTACAAATTTAATGTGTTAAGTTTCAACCATAATCTACAAAGTCTTAAAGCTAACAATTTTTTAAATATATATATATAACGTCAAATGATTCAAATTTGATGTGGAAAAAAAAAATTGAACTTTAAAGTAACGTGTTAAAAAAAAATAATAATAATGCGTTAATACTTTTAAAATAATTAATAATAAATACGTAGAAAATGACATTAAAGATAAAATAATGATCATGGCGACTGATGGGGATGATTGATTACAGTAATGTGGGTGTGATGGTTTTGTTTTGATTGTTGAGGCAAAAAAATATGATATGAATCACATGTGTATGGCTGTCACTCCGAGAATGACAGCTAAAGCACTATGTAATGTAAAACACACTCGATTAGCGGTCTGGGTGGTATATATTTTTATTAGGGGGAAATCATTTTTTCCACTTAAAATTTGGTTTAATTTCGAAACTATCCGAAAATCTGAAAATTGTTCACCCGTTCATCCTAATTACCTTAACAGTAAAAATAACAAATTTGCTAATTTTTTTATAAAAAAAGATTATGGTGTTGGAGTTGGTGTTTAGAGTGCTAATCCGAATAATGTATTGTATATTTTATTATTTATTAATCAAATAACTACATTTTCATTTCATACTTTATTAATGATATTGTCATTATGCATATTAGATTGATGTATAAATATGCTAAGAATGACATCGACCTTAGAATAATCTTGTAGTAATACTGGATACCGGATAGTCCGACATTGTGATAAGTATTACTATTGTAAAATATTCTTAAAGTAAATATTCTTAGTCGTTGGTTTTGGAATACAGTCGAATTTCTATAACCTAAAAGACTAGCACATGTCGTATATTGGAATTGAAGTTCCAATGGTTTAAACTTGATGTACCATGAATAGGGATGACAAAATTCGGATCCGGACCCGGGTCCGGTTGGATCCGGACACCCGGTTTATTATTATTTTTTTTAATCTTTAATTGTATTATTTTATATTTATATTTGAATTTTGTCAATTTTATTAGTTTTATTTCAATTCTTTTATATTTTTTAATTATATGCTATTATATATATATTTTATATATATATGCATATTTTTTTTATATTTTTCATTATATTTTAATTTATTATATTTATTTTTTATTATTTTTTTCCAGATCCGGATTCGCTCGGGTCCTAATTTTTAAGACCCGGGTCCGGATTTTGTAATCCCGGACCCGGATCGTCCGGGTCCATGCGGATCAGGGCCGGGTACGGGTCTCACTGCCATTTCTAACCATGAACTTTGGAAGCTCTTATAGACGTGTGAGTATTAGTTAGACCGAATACTGAATGACTCACATGTGATTCTTAATAGTTGGAAGTACACACCACTATCAATAGGAATCTCCTCGAGTTGAGTAGCATATGTGATCATTTGACCATATGATATCATTGATTTTGTGTGAGATCCTCCACATTTTGATGTCATGTATGTTAGAAATCTTTCATGGTATAGCCTCTAGATGTTCGTTAGGTGTGGACCGATGCACTCGTTAATCAAATGCGAATCAAGATAGAAACCGTCAGCCCGTATGTGTACCATAAGGGGTTTAGGTATCCATGTAAGTAAGTCACGATTCTTAAAACTTTGGCTAAAGTCGATCACCTAGGGTGGATCGCATCAGTTGTAAAGAATCGTTGACATGTCGACATGAGATATGCGCCTCAGAAACTTGATGGTGTATTCTATGTTTCCTAAGCACAACTCAGATAGCCTACGACGGAGGAATTGTTAAACATATGTGATAACCTCGACTTGTATAGTTCAGAAAGGTCGTTCGTGTTCTTCGTGAATTCAAAGATGGCCGAATTTGCGTACATATTAGCTAGGCTTATATGACAAACACGTCTGAACTTAGAGAGTCTCAATATGAAGTGTACTCGTTGAACACTTGGGTAGCCGATTATTTTTGATAAAAGATAATATTCGATATTATAATTATTAACTAAGATAATCAAGTGTTATTGGATAACATTGATTATTTACTTTGATATAATTGGATTAATTGGATTAATTCAACATTTACACAAGGATTTTGTCGTAATTTCATAATTATCTCTACCATTTGAGGATATTATGGTAATTGCAAGTATGTAATTATATGTGTTTCTGGCTTGATTTAATTGATTAAATCAAAGTGACATTCATTGAACTAATCCATTTCCTAATCTTTGTCTTGATTTAATTGGATTATATCAAAGTGGTAGATAAATGTGATTAGTCACACCTAATTATGCATATTTGGACAAATTAGATTAAGCCTAGATAAAAGTTTATTAGAACTTTTATTAATTAAAAATTGCCTACGTTTTGTTATAAATAGCAAGCTTTATGAAGGTTTTAATTAAGCTTGAGAAAGCTAAGTACAAGCAATTCTTGGATATATTAGTCTAAGTTAGAGAAGTGTTTAGAGAAGTTTTGTGAGGTCTCTACAATATTTCATCTAGGAGAAATCAAGATTGGATTTTAGAGTGAAGTTTGTTAGCATTGGAATCAAGATTGAATCTTGGAGTCAAGCTTGCAATCCTTGGAAGTTCTCCAACCATTTCAACAAAGAGAATGAGATTGTTTCTTTGCATTAAGCTTACTACGTAAGTTTGAACTTCTCTTAAATTTTGTTCTTCATTAATGAATTTTTTAATAGTGAGACATATAGTGATAAATTATGTATTGGATGCATGATTACATAGCTTAAAGTTGAAATAAGGCTAATAAATTGTGTTATGATGTTTTGGAAATATAAACACAATATGCTTGCTTATTAGGTCAAAGATGTTCATGTTGGATATGGAACAATTAATATGAGTTTGGAACTCTAAATTAAAGCTTAGAGCTATGACTACCATTCTAGAATCACTAGACCAACTTTGGGTGAACTAGAATTATTCATGAGACATTTCATAGTGGGATGATAAATTGGTTTGTGTTTTGATTCAAACAAATACATATAAGTATTTAGAATACATGTATGTTAGTTGTATAATATGTGTTAATGGTGGTTATGAAGCTAAAATTAGATTTAGGTGTATTTGAAGTATTAGGCAAAAATTGGAAGTGCTTAGTAATGGTTTGAAGTAGAAAAATGCTCATTGTCTAGGGCATCGTCGCGACTCTGACCCCTCAGCGTCGCGACGCCAAGCATCAGATCTAGGAGCATCGCGATGCAAACCCATCCGTGGCGCGATGCTGCAACATTCAGCTCTCGTATTGCTCTCGCACTTTGGAGCGTCTCGACGCCAAAGCTCCCGCGTCGCGACGCATGGAGCTGATACTTACTGAAACTTCATTTTCTCCATTTTGGAGTTTCCGCGTTTTGGTCCCATTTTTTCCTCTGGACTCGAAACAGAATTTAATTTTACATAAAAATATTTTAAAATACACACATACTAGATATCCACGGGTTAGACCCACTTTCGCTGCGCGGGCCACCGATCCGACCCTAGGGATTCTACATCTGCCCAAACACATGGTACCCTTATACTCAATTGAAACTTAAAATGACTATTTTATTCAAATAAAAGACAAAATTATTTAAATATTATTATTTAATGATAAATAACTAATAAAAAATGAAAAAAAAAATATATTTATTTTGTCCTTATAATTATATTTTGTAATTTATATTAATTTTTATTTGGAATTTTTTAATAAAAACTTTGGATAAGGTCCCAGAATTCCCGACCTATTTTGATCCATATCTGCGTGGGTCTGGAATTTCCCTGCCCATGTCCAGAAATGTTTTTACAGACCCAAGTATTTCTTGATCTGGATCGTTGGGAAAAATATCGGAAAACACTTTCCTTTCCGAAAAATAATTTTCATGAAAAATATGTTATTTATGGAAATCATTTAACAGCAAAACAAAAGCCCTTTAATTTTCTTTTTCTTTTTCTTTAATTAAGATTGCTAAATAGCTAAAATACCTCTATTACATCAGTAAAAATCTAATATTAGGTGAATAATGATAGAATCTTCTAAGTTTTCAGTGGACCAATGAAATTTTCTCAAATTTTTAGGTAGTTTTGAACTTTCACTTAACTTAAGGTGTAAAAAAGTGAATTTATCCTAATAATAAGAGTCCTTAATGACATATCAAAAGTCTATTTTAGCCTTGTGGCTTCATTTTTCGCTTAACTTTGTTAACGTAATGTAGTGTTTTCGGACATTATATTAAATCGGCGAATACTTTTCAAGTTTTCGACTAGTTTCGAACTTAAGCCTAATTTTAGGTGGAAAAAAATTTCTCCCTTTTTAATATTTCATTTGATTTTATAAAAAGAAATTTACTGTAAATGCCCAACAAATATACGAAGTTAATATTCAACACAGTCATATAATCATAATGAAATATCATAATTAAAGGGCAAATACATACTTTTGTAATAAATATCTAGATCAATTCAAAAAAAAATATGTCACGAAGGAATGGGTAGAAATTCAATCCGAATTGTGGGTTGATAAGTGTGGTTTATACCCACTTATTCCTGCATTCTTATATTCTATTTTGTTAGATTCTGTATAATTTAATGTATTTTATAGTTTATTTTATGTTTTATTTGTAGGAAGCATTGATACATGGATCTTAGGGTACTTATACGTGTTTTGGGACCATACGGACGCATTGGGAGCACGCGGAAAGTAGACATTCTGATTTTTGCCACGCGTCGCGACGTGTGTTCGCCAAACGCCCATATAAAAAACAGAGAGATGGGCGCCACGGCGCCCAAAGACCAGCGCCGCGGCGCCCCGCAATATTTAGGGTTTTTAGGTGTCCAATGACCCCAAAGCTTTATTATAAATATATGAGTTCGTCCAAACTCAAGAGATGAGACTAATACACATCACAAAACACCAAAATACATATTTTAGAGAGCCAATGATGAGGATTGAAGAGCGACAAGAGGACAAATGTGGTGACGTCCGAAGAGGAAGAGATTCAGTTTGGGTTTTATCTTCTTGTTTCTTTCTTATAACTCTAATTATTTCCATTAGATTCATGACTTGTTTTCATTATTTTTATCTATTGTCATGAACTAAACTCCTTAATTCCGGAGAATAATGTAAATGATGCTTGAACCTTGTATTGATTGCCAATTTTGTTATGAAGTTTTATTAAGTTTATTTGTATTCTTTTGTGTTTAATGCTTTGTGTGTGCTGGCCTTAATATGATGATATATGTTTAGAGTCTATCACTCGAGAGAGGGTATTTTGAATAGATCTAGAGAATATAACCTAGGAGTTTTATAGAGTTCGAGAGAATATATAAGTTCCTTTGAAGTGGTTAACATAGAATCACAAAACGTAATGAGTTGTTAACTACTAGATTTTTATAGAGATATCGAAGTCTGTAGTTGATGATATTTTCACTGATACTCGAGATAGGGAGTGGATATTTTCGGAGCCTTGACTTATAAACAATATAACTGAACAATGATTAATTGGCATGACAAACACATAGGAGACAACTAGGTGAAATCAGACTCTAGAATCTCTATCATATTAGTTCCTCATATCTAAATATTTTTATATTTTATTTATTTAATTAAATCTTTGTTAATTATCGTCTAAATAAAGTTAGGATTATCAATTGTGGTATTTAGTGCGAGTTAATGTAATCCCTGTGGGTTCGACACTCTTTCATTGATTTATACTAAAACTTAACACCGTACACTTGTGGTACGATATAAAATATCACAACAAGTTTTTGGCACTGTTGTCGGGGATTGTTTGTTTAATTCACATTAATACTACTATTAAGTAATTTTAGCTTTAATTTAGATTTTTATCTTTTATTTTTAGTTTATATTTATTTTATTTTATTTTGTTTATTGTTTTTTTTTTCTTTCGGTGCTTCAGTGAATGCGAAGATCCACAAGTCTCTGTTAGTCTTTAAGACATGCCACAATATCCTAAATGTGATTTTAGGTGTGAAATAATCAAGTAAAGTGGCAGAATCACTTACATTGATTTGGAGAATATTTTGAAATTTCTTTGGATGAAGCTCCAACCTTGTTGTTTGTTCTTGGGTGAGTTTCCCTATCACCTCAAATGACTCCTCCAAATGATAGCTTTGATGAAATTTTGAAGCAAAAATTTCACACCAAAGAGAGAAGAATTCGGCCAAGCCAAGAGAAAGAGAGAGTGAATAATGTCTTGTTACAAAAAACTTGGTAGTTGTGTGTGTTAAAGGCAATTAATAAAATAATCCAACTACTTCCATCAAGTTTTGACATTTGATGTAAGTCAAGTGGTCCCACTACTTTTAAATTCAAAATTTTGAGTTGGCTTTCTCAACACACAACTTGACTTGGGCCCGGGTTCGTTTAATTCTGATTAAATGAATTTTCCATCGCTACATAATTAAATCCAATTTAATTAAATAGTTATGCCTCGCAAAATTATTACGATAGTCGCTTTCAAATTTTTTCTAAATTAATTTGTTCTCCCGAATTAAAATCCAATTTTAATTTCGTTTTGAAATCTAATTTCAATTAATATATCTGATATATTATTTTAGCCCCAAATAAAAAAATTAAATAGAAAAATTCAATTTAAGTATTAAATTTATTTTATCGATTAATTCTAAATTAATCGCGTTCTCTATTCTATATGAATTTAATCCCAGATTAATTCTATCTGAGTCAAATGTCATTGTTGAATCTTTGGGAAGCGACCCAAGAGATTTCTGGATATGTTGGTAGTAAATACAGTTATCGGACTATCCGAACACATGCGTACCCCGTACCACGTTCTCACCGATTTACAAGACATAGTTGGCTTCTAGCAAAGCACCGTGCCTACCCAATTCTCCAGAAATATTCACCGAGGAATCTCATCTGTATCAGGTGTAGTAATACTAATATAATGTAATGCGTAATACGATTTAGTATCGGATGTCACATGCTAGGCCTAGGACTGGCTCTGTGTCTGCCCCGTACGAAGTATATATCGGATCCCGTGTAACTAATCTCTGTAATCGGGAAGTCATGACCTAGTCATTCTATCCCGATAGCTGCAACTTTTAAGAGTACTAGTTCCGTATCTTGTGTGACCATCATCTCCATATGACTGAAGTGATACTCACATCTTGACATCACATCCAATACACTACGATTCTCAGTAAACCCAATACAGGCGTACACGGAACCTGTTAAAGCTCCAGACGAGCAATACTAAAGTAAACTGATTGTCGCAAGTAATAGCGACGTAAGTCTCAGGTTAAAGATCACATACACCTACCCTGATTCGGATTCCCATAGACACATAGTCATACTACCAATGGGATTCCGAATGGGTCTATCCAGAGTGAACTGTTCCCGATCTAATGGCTAACAGAACCTCTTATTACACTTGATATCAACTTATTTTTAAAGCACTTAGGGTATTAGCCAGATATTGTCTCAGTTGTTTTAAGGAAAATCATGTTTTTAAAAGACATTTTTGTTACATGTTGAGTTTTTGAAAGAATGATTTTAGAATTTGAGTTTTATGTTTTCGAGGCATAGGGAAAAACCCACCTCAGTATGTAATTTGATTCAGATATGGAATTGACGGAGATCACATGTGCACATGTAGAACACTGGGGGGACAGCGATACGTTACGCCCCCAGATCCTAGTTCAAGACTAGAGATGACAGATGCCCCTAGATCCTAGATTCAGAGCTTGGAGGGTAATATAGATTCGCACCCCCGGTTCTAGTTCAGTGGCTTGGGGGACAACAATACGTAACGCCCCAAGACCACTAGTTTCAGGGACAAGTAGTGGCATGCTTTGGGGGACGGTGATACGTAACGTCTCAATATCATGGATTTGCACTCCTGGATCAGTTAGGCATGTTGGGGGACGGCGATACGTAACGCCCCCATGCGTCAGGTTTTTCAAAGATAGATTCAAGTGACAGGTTTTCAGAGAAAAGGTTTTCAGAGATGCAGTTTTCAGAATTGATAAATATTATTTTTCATTATAATAAACTCTTACAGAAAAGCATAAGAGTTTTACAGACAAAATAGAGTTTCCGAGAAAGTTTTACAGAAAGAGACCTGTTTTGAAAAAAAAAAGAGATTTCAGAAAAACGGCTTTCTTAAGATAATTTCAGCTTTAGATATATGGAAATTTTCATGATAATCCTTGTGCATAACTGTTTACTTTTATAAAAGAATTAATTTCCAACATACTACCAAATTGGAATTTCATGTAGAGATATTTTCTTTGATATGGAAGTTCAACCATACTTAATTCTGATTTGATGGGTAAGATCATAGTATGCTATAAATATGTACCTTGTATAAATTGGATATTGAGATGCAAGGTCGATTTTGTAATATTTATGTAAGGGTTGAGTATTGGGTGTTTATCACATTTTGAATACAGTTTGTGAGGAATCCAACGAATGGAATCAAACATCAGTATCTTACATTGTATAGAGGTCTGAGGTTTCAGCTCAATGTTTCAGTAAAAGTTTTACACCTCATAGTTAGCAAATGTTTGTGTTTTAGCTCACTTAACTCATATGAAGTAACCAGCCATAGTTTAAGCTGACTAAACCACCACAGGTTTGGGATGGCCTTAGCTGCGGGTTTGGGTGGTTTGGTAGATAATAAGTTTGTTCCGGTTAGAAGAAAATTTGATGTTGCTAGTATATAAAGTATAGCTACAGTGCGGAAAACGAGTATGTATGTACGTGGATGAATGCTTCTAGAATTGTGTATGAGAGATGCCAGAATTTCGTAGATGTGAGGTTTAGTGTGAAATCGAGAAGATAAGTTCATTTCATTGTTGCTTTCAGTTCAATGAGTAAATTACCCAAGTATAACATAAGTAAACGACCATCGGGTAAGAATTTGATTTATAAGTTTGTGTATTTACATATGTCTGATTTCTATTTGAGTTCTTGTTGTCATTTGATATATTTACATAAGACATGAGTACTTACTAAGCTTTATAGCTCACACCCTGGTTGTTTGCTAGTTTTGCAGGTTCGCATTGGACTTAAAGAGCTAGAAGATTTCCTTTGACGTATTGCAGATAGCGGATTACCCCGATGCAGTCAAGTCGGTCTTGAGTCGTTGTATTGTTCTAGGATGTGTGATTGGGCTCCCACAACCTTAGTTTTATTTATTTGTATCACATGTGTAGTTTTAATAGTGCTGAGCACGTAGTTATTTGTAGTTATTTGTCTTATGTCAGGCCAGAGGCCTATTTACATATGAGTTGAGATTTGTCGAGCCAGAAGCCTATTTAAATGAGTTGAGATGATTGCTTTTGGATTTAATATCAGGACACCTTGAGGTGATGGACTTTGATCGAGGTTTCATGATTTTTAGCATAGGTCATTCCAAATTTTTAGTAGAATTAAAGGCTTATTGAGATGGGTTTTCCTGTCACCTGCCGGTAGCATCCTGACTTCGGGCGAGATGTTACAAAGATGGTATCAGAGCATGGTTGATAAGCCAAATTGCATGGTCTAGAGTCAATGACTACACTGTGGGGTATTCGTCTGTCAGAGAATGTCTTTTGTTTTGTATGACCATGTTGTTCTTTGTATGTAACATGAATGTTTACTTTTGTATGAGATGATTTTCTGCTTGCTGCCCAGTCTGAGTGTATTGAGGTCTGTGGTGACTTAGTTTTATATGTATAGACTAGTTGTTTTCGTATTAGAAGAAGCTAACTTGAGTTGAGACCTTGTAAGCCTTGAGACTAGAGAATTCGGAGCAGTTATATAGTATCAGTATTAGGTCTTTACAAGGCCAGAGGGTTATTAGCGAACCAAAGGTATGTGTTCGAGACATTTGAGACTAAGAATTTGATGTAGCACCGTAACCGTGCTCGAATTTAGGAGGGGTGTGATAAACCCTCGCAGTTATTGGTTAGTCAGGTTCTCTGGTTAAGAACCAAGTTAGTATAGTTTACCGTTGGCAAACAATTAAAGATTATAGATATGAAAAGAGTTAGTATTTAGCCTTAGTAGGTAAGAATGCAAATGATGAATAAAACTAGATAATTTCTAGAAATGGATTAGAGAGTTTACATGTATGCATTGTGAATCAGATCGGCAGGTATAAGGCTAAATTAATTTCGAGGATGAAATTTTTATAAGGAGGGGAGCTGTGTAATATCCCGAATATTTTTCGAAACGGTTCTACAAACTTTCCGAATTGAAGTTTGGAATTGATTGATATTCGAAAATAAGGCTCTAGGTGTTGGAAAATAGATTGAAATATTTTTAAGTGAAGTTTCATTGTGTTGGAAAACGCGTGATTTCGAGAACCGGTTACGCGATTTCTGATTTTATTATTATACGCACAAAGTTTCTTGTTTCGGCTATAAAGATAGCAAATGAACTCCGATTGAGTTAATTCTTGAGTCATCAAACTTTTTTTTCAGTGACGAACAACGTTTGTGTTGAACACTGTTTAAAATTCTCATCAGAAAGGCTTCAAAATAGCGGATTTCCGAAAATACCTTCTAAATGAGGGTAATTTTGTAATTTTTGGAAGAATGGTATTATATGTAAATCTTCTTTTACTGTTCATCATTACACAAAAAAATGAAAAAAGATGAAGAGAAGAAAAATGAGAGAGAGAGAGAAGAGAGAGAAAGAGAGGTGTGGCCGACGCACGGCAGGCAGTCACCCCCGGCGGTGCGTGCCGGCACCGCCGGCTGCGTCTAGAGCAGGCCAGCCGCTTGGTGGCCGGCGATTCCCCATTAGGATATCGGAGCGGCAAGAAAATGGGGGAAAAAGTCACATAAAATGGGTTTGTCGATCCCGGCTCCTCGCTTCGTTTCACGATCCGAGTCACCCGCAAATCGAAGCTCTTGGAGAGTACTACATGATGGCGGTGACGATTTTTTCGATTTGTGCTCGGTTGCACACAAAAATGAGGAGAAGAAGCGACATTGAACAATAACGTCGAATGAACAGTACCTACGATCGAAATTCCGTTGATTCAAGCGCGTTTTTGGGATCATTTAGAGTCCGTATATGGCCTTGAAATCTTTGTAAGACCTCATGGTAAAAATTTGTTAATTTCAATTTTTCCGTTAAATGTTCGGATGTTTCCATTAGCTGCTTAGAGTAACATAATGATATAAATTGAATTGTTTGGGTATTAGTATATTGAATATGTATTTATGGTAGAATTTGAGAGAAATCGGAGCGAATTTGATCGATCCGATAAGTAAGCGAGTTTTCGGTAAAATCGGATTCCGCATGCATATGTGCTTTAATAAACGTAATTAAGAATATAAATTAATTATGATGATACAATAGTATTGAGTAATTCTAGAGAGGTTCAGAGGGCTTAGGATCATTCCGCAGTGTTTTCGGAAACTTTTCGGAAGATTTTTCGGAAACTTTTCGGAAGATTTTTCGGAAACTCATAATTTGCATATTTGAGCTACTGAATTGACATAGAATAATGTTTAAAGATGTAATATAAGTATTGGATGTATTATGAGTAATGAAACTGAAAACGAATTTAATTTGGATTTTCCCGAAAAGTTTGGAAGTTTATGCTATCAGTAAGTTTTCAATGATTAACGATCCTCACAGTCCATATTTTGTGTTACAGATGGGGAAAGAGAAAGGATAGCATGGACTCCAGGTAAGTATCTCATTATGAACTCGTCGTATTAGACAAGATACGATGGTTGATTATGTGTTTAGATATGTGTATAGATTGAAAGCTTATAAAAATAAGTAATAGTAGTTGATGGAGTAGGTGCTTGGAGTGCCAATCCGAATTGTACATTTTATTATTTATTAATAAAATAACTACATTTTCATTTCATACCCTATTAATGGTATTGTGATTACGCGTATTAAATTGATGTATCGATATGCTAAAGATGACATCGACCTTAGAATAGTCTTGACACTAGGTGTAAACTATTCTTAAAGTAAATATTCCTAGTCGTTGGTTTTGGAATACGGTCGAATTTCTATAACCTAGAAGACTAGCACATGTCGTATATTGGAATTGGAGTTCCAATGGTTTAACAAGATGTGCCAGGAGTTTTGAAAACTCGTATAGACATGATGGTATTCGTTGGAGTGAATACTGAATGACTCACAAGTGATTCCTAATAGTTGGAAGTACACACCATCGTCAATAGGAATCTCCTCGAGTCGAGTAGCATCTTTACACAGTTCAGGAATAAAGCCCTATCTTGATACAGTTCAGGAATAAAGCCCAGAGGAATAAAGCCCTATCTTTACATAGTTCGGGAACAAAGCCTAGGGGAATAAAGCCCACTTTCAAAGCAGTTCGGGAACAAGGTCCAGGGGAATAAAGCTCTATCTTAACACATTTCGGGAACAAGGCCCAGGGGAATAAATCTCTATCTTAACACAGTTCAGGAATAAAGCCCAAAGGAATAAAGCCCTATCTTACACAGTTCGGGAACAAAGCCTAGGGGAATAAAGCCCACTTTCAAAGCAGTTCGGGAACAAGGCCCAAGGGAGTAAAGCTCTATCTTAACACAGTTCGGGAACAAGGCCCAGGGGAATAAAGTCCTATCTTAACACAGCTCGGGAATAAAGCCTAGGGGAATAAAGCCCACTTTCAAAAGCAGTTCGGGAACAAGGCCCAGGGGAAATAAGCCATATCTCTACACAGTTCGGGAACAAAGTCTAGAGGAATAAAGCCCACTTTCAAAATAGCTCGGGAATAAAGCCCAGGGGAATAAAGCTATCTCTCAAAGCAATTCGGGAACAAAGCCCAAAGGTCAAAGCATCCCAGGATAACAAGTAAGTTAAGCAACAGCTGGCGAGCCAGGTAAGTAAAAAAAATGCATGCATAACTTTGATAGGATTGTCATTGTCACACACTGCACAAGTCCCATCAAAGTGGGGGCGACTGTAAGCACTGCATTTTTGCATGTAAGTCCATATGATGAGTCTTATTTAGAGGCACTACCTTTTAAGTCGAGGAAATCGCGGGAAACGGACGTCGGAAGGGAATCAGTATTTTGTTAGATTTTATTCGCTCGTTTAGCTTCGGGCTCACTTGTTGGACCTCCGACTTGGCCCAAAACCCCTACAAGCCACACACCTAGCCCACACACACCAAGCCCACCACAAAATCCAACCACACGCCCAAGCTAGCCCACACACGCCCAAGGCCTATAAAACACATCCAAAAAATACTAAAATGCATATTTAACACATGGGAAAATCAAAATAAAACAAATAAAATCTAAATAATTGCATGCCTAATTAAGATAAATCAAATATATTAACTCCCTAATTAAACCAAATCTTGTCCCCCAATCAAATATTAGACTTTCCTTGTAAGACACTAATTGATTCCTTCATTTTCAAACAAGGAGAAGCCCTAGCCTTTGTCTATAAAAGAAACCAAATTCCAACACTTCCCCCTCTCTCTCATTCACGCATACACAAGAAAGAAAAGCCCTAGTTCACGCCTAAACACTTCACGTAATAACATATTAATCATCACCTTCACAAAGCCTCTTCACGCAAATAACCCACACGCCTAGCCTGCCTCTTCAATTCATTGCCAGCTCACCTACGCACCTTTACGTTAAAAGCAAACACATGCACACACAAACAAGGCATCAACGCCACCTGCCTCCTTTGCCCTCATGCACATAGCCCTGCCTTTTGCCCCTCCACACGTATAGTGTTGGGTTTCTACGGTCCCGAGGATCGATTAAAGCGATGAAACAACATGCGAATACAATGAAGAAGTTGCGGAATACTTACATCGATCGGTTGAGTCGATACGTCGAAGAATAAAACTCTTTAAGTCCTCATTTGTGCTCTCGGCAGTGAGCTGAATTTGGTGCTCCAAATTTTCGGCAATGGTGATCTCCATCAAGCTCCAAGCTTTGTGTTGATTCCTTGCTCACAAGTGGGTTTCTCTATCACCTTAGGATGACTCCATTGTGTGCTAGCACCTTGAAATTTGCCACAAATCTTCATAAAGTTCATTCTCTTTCTCGGCAATGAAGAAACAAAACCAAGAAGAAAATGGCCACCATTGCCGAAACTTGGGAGAGAAACGGAGAGAGAGCGAGATGTGTTGGTTGTTACAAAATTTGGTAAATGATTTTCTAAAATCAAATACACAAAATTGCTTTCAAAAGTCAAACCATTAAAGCTTTGCCAACCACTTCCACTATTCACATCACTCAATCAATCAAGTGACAAGTTGTCACATCACTCAAAGTGACTAATGATTTGACGCTTGATGCGACTAGTGATTTGACGCTTGATGTGATTTGTGGGCCGCACTTGAATTCGAAATGCGAGTGCGCTCGCAAACACTCCCGGGCTCGGGTTCGCTAATTTCAAATTAACGATTTTTCCATTGCGACGTCATTAAATAATTATGCCTAGCAAAATTACTATTCACGTCGCTAACGAATTAATTCTAAATTAACTCGTTCGCCCGAATTAAAATCTAATTTTAATTCCGCGTCGAAATCCAATTTCGTTTAATATATGAAATATATTAATTTCTCGATTAATTCCAAATTAATCATTTTCTCTCTTTAATAATATTTTATCCCATATAAAATATCTCCGCAATTAATCCCATATTAATTTTCTCTCTCATTTAATTAATCCCAGATTAATAAAGTGCGAGTCATACGTCATCGGTGAATCTTCGGGAAGCGACCCATGAGATCCCCATATATGTTGGCAGTAAATACGGTCGTCGGACTATCCGAACACGTAAGTACCTAGTACTACGTTTATACCGATTTACAAGACAAGGTTGGCTTCTAGCAAAGCGCCATGCCTACCCAATTCTCCAGAAATATCCTTACAGGAATATGTGATCTATATCAGGCGTAGTATACGTAGTATTGCGTATTTCGATCCAGTATCGGATGTCACGTGCAAGGCCTGGGGCTGGAATTGTGTCTGCCCCGTACGAAGCACATATCGGATCTCTGGTAACTAGTCTCTATAATCGGATAATCATGACCTAGTCATATTATCCCGATGACTGTAGTACATAAGAGAACCAGTTCCGTATCCAGCGTGATCATCATCTCCATTATGACTGGAGTGATACTTCCGTCTTGACATCACACCCAACACATTACGATTCTCAATATACCTAGCAGAGGCGTACACAGAACCTGTTAAAGCCCTGGACGACCTAAAACCAAAGTATATTGATTGTCGCAAGCATTAGCGGTGCAAGTCTCAGGTTAAGACCAAATACACCTACCCTGATTTCGGACTTCCATAGACACATAATCATACTACCAATGGAATTCTGAGGGGTCTATCCAGAGCGAAACTATTTCCCGTACCATCGGTAAAACACAACCTCCTACTACACTTGCATGAGTATCCTATACCCAAATATATGAGAACTATGCCGTTATGCCATCACAATGCGCACAAGTGTAATACTAGTCTTTTACGCATTATCGATGTCCAATCTCGATAATACTCTGACTAGGGATATTTAATGATTAAACCTTCGTGGATTGATACTGTCTCATATCATCTCAATCCAGGAACTAATCATATGAACCTCCTATCATTTATACATCTTGGTGATCTAATCACAAATGATAAGAGAGCAATCTCCTTTGTCACATAGTTAATTTGTACAACAACACCATGATCTGTACAAATAGTGACGCTATGGGTCATAACTGTCCAACAATCTCCCACTTGGCCTATAGCCAGTCACTCGAGTGTCCTACACCCGAACTATGTACGGTTCGATCAAATTACTGAGAAAAGACTTTCATCAGCGGATTTGCATGATTATCATCTGATGCGATTTATTCGATCATCACATCGCTACGATGTATGATCTGAACGGATCAGATGAATAATCGAAGTATATATTTGGATCGTTGCTGAGACCATTAATTCTTTAGCTTACGCTGAAGCCTAGCTCAGCTGCTAACAAAATTATATCTAATCTAATTAGATTTATTATCGACCCAAATGGCTTCTATTGCTGCCTCAGCTGCAACAATAACCCACATTTGTTGTATATTCGGTAACAATATCTTGCTTGGAAGATTTCCAGCTCACTGTTCCATTATTCAAACTGTATAATACCATTGTTACGACTTATAGTCGTTATTATCGGTTAGGAAACTTGCAGCAGTGATCCCAGTCACTTCAAGTTCTCCTTCTCCATAGTATGAGACATCATCCTTAATTCCTCTAAGATACTAAAGGATGTTCTTAACTTCAATCCAATGACTATCACTTGGATTGGCCTGATTGTGACTCCATATGCTCAAAGCGTATGAGACACCAGGTCGCGTACATTTTTCATTGTACGAGTTCTCGGAGATTTATCAACAACTTTTAGATTTATCAAAGTAGATCTTTATTCATAGAATAAAGGTTGTTTCTCCTAAGAATTCTACGGAGAATTTTCTTGAAAGCCAAGCTTTCACCGATTATAATTATGGGAACATCATTTCCAAGAAATGATATATTATCATTAATTATATAACAGTCATTTTCAGTGCGCTCCCACTAACCCTCTTATATACACAAGAATCATTTTCGTTTTGAATTAAATCATATACTATTATGATTACATCAAAACGATAGTTCCAAGAACTCTATGCTTGCATCAATCCATCAATGGATCGAATAACCTGCAAACCTAGTTTGCTAGTTATGGTACGACAAAACCGTCAGGATATGGTAAACATCGTCCAAAAGGTTTCCTTTTAAGGAAAGCGGTTTTGGCATTCAGCTGCAACATTTCATAAATGAAACATGCAGCATCAGCAAGCATTATCCAAATGGATTTACCATGGCAACAGGTAAAAGGTTTCGTTGTAATCGAAACAATGTTGATAACGATACCTTTTCGCTACAAGCCTAGCTTAGTACGTTGGTATGTTGCCTTCCATGTATGTCTTCCTTGAAGACTTAATAGTACCAGTAGGCACAATGCCTTCCGGTACAACAACTAGTATCCAAACTTGGTTGTTATACATGGAATCCATTTCGGACATCATGGCACTTTGCCATAATAGGGAGTCGATACCTTGTATCACTTCCTCATATGTAGTCAGTTGGTGTTCCTCAATAAGATTGACATCTCAACGAGGTGAGATCAGAAACCCATACCCTAGGTTGTTTTCTGACTCTCTCCGAATTACGTGGTTCTTGTGTATTCGAAGATTATTGGTATAGTTTCATCCTTGATGAACTATTTGTGTTCCACTAGGAATCGGTGCCTGGAATAGTATTACTCCGATTTTCATCGAGTTTTACTTTCCTCCCACTTACCACTGCATATCGGTATTCCTCTTAGGAAAACCGCATGGTGAGCAACAATTAAATTGTTCTCTAGTGAGTTGTATAAGTACTATACTTAGGTTTCCCTAGGATAACCTACAACTTAGGCACTTATCCGATTTGGGTTTTAGTTTGGTATCATCCAAACATATGCCCAGCATTCCCAAATCATCAGGAATGAGAAACCCGGTTTCTTTCCTGTTCATATCTAATATGAAGTCTGTCAAACAGATTTTTATGGAACCTTATTCTAAATAAGTTCTACAGTGTTTAATGTGTATCCATTGAAGGAAATGGTAGCTCAGAGCGACTCATGATTAACCTTATCATGTCTAATAAAATTCGGTTACTCTGTTCGGACACACCGTCAAACTGACGTGTTCCGGGAGGAGTCCTCATTGAAAGAATACTATACTCTTTCAAGTATATGAGAAACTTATTGCTTAAGTATTTTCATCATGGTCTAACCGTGATGGTGTAATACTTTAACCGATCTGTTTGTCTACTTCGTGTCAAAACTCTAAAAGTTTCCGATTTGCGTTTCAAAAGAAACACATAACCATAACGCGATGCCACATCCGTAAAGGTCACGAAATATTCATATCCACATCTAGCCTAGCTAGACATGGGCCCACTAACTTCACTATGAACTAGGGCTAACAGATCGGTGGCACTAACACTTTTACCAAGTAAAGAGTGTTTTAGGCACTTTGCCCAATAAACTAGATTCGTAGACTTTATTTGATTGGAATCAAATTAGTCCTAGTACCCACTCTTCGAAAGTGTGGATATACGAGTCTTGTTTAATTGTGTCCCAGACAACAATGCCACTTTTAAGTTTCTTCTGATCAAATCAGTTTGAGCTATTTGTTTATCATGTTATATGTTTGAGATTTATTTATATTCAAAATATAAACACTTTAGTGATCTAGAATATAAAGGCATACCTGCAACGGGTTAAACCCATATATAGAGATAATATTTCTAGTCAAACTACTTACATTGTAACAGTTTCCTAATTTAAGTACACACCCAAAGGGTAGTTCCTAAACTTAGGTATCTACGATTAAAACAGCGACTTTCGTCCCGTTTTCAATTCGCAGATTAATCTCATATGAAGTCAGTATCCTGCTTACAGCAGATTCTGCACAGCAGTACATATTTATGTACCACTTCCAGTATCTAAAATCCAATTTTAATACTAGCAGTGAACATTTTATGACAAACATATTTGAAGTCAGAGCCTTGCTTGTCTTCAATTCCTTCATGTCTGCTTTGTTCAAACGGCAGTCACGCTTCCGTGATCCCGTTTGCCACATTTTAGCCAGACATTTTGTGATATGTCCTTTATCTTCCTAGAAGATTATAATGATTTTGCCTTTGCCCCTTTTCACACCCCATAAGCCTTTGGCCAAGCCTTGGACTTCTAGAATGTCGAAGTAAGGTGCGCCTTGCGCTTCTTGCCTTATTGCAAACTTTGGCTTTGTCTCCTTGAGAATAACCATTAACTCTCCAAGAGTTAATTATTGCAATTTAGTACTTCTAAGATCTAAGAATAGATCTATGAAAATCCTTCAATTTCATTATCATACTATAAGGATCTAATCCTTAGTTCTGATTAAGAAATTAAGGAGTCTACTGCGACAAACTTAATGGATTAAGCACTAAAGTTATCATCACATGAATCTTCCAAAGATCATGCTCTACTATTTGCTTAACTCCGGGCTTAGGCCTAATATGTTATTTTATCAAATAAAGTAACTTCTCAGTTTCCAGGACCATCCTGAAATTTTATTCCCAATTTGAAAATTAAAGTCGTTTAAAATATTTTTCACCCAGAATTATGTTTTAAACACTAATCTTTCAATTTATCTTGATTCTAATAGTCCAAATATTTAATCAACGATTTTAGGTACTATTTATTATAATGATTACTATAGTCCAACTATATAATCAACTATAATTTAATAGGTTAAATTCAATTATATCGATTACTATAATCCAATTATAAAATCAACTATTAATTGAAATGGTTTGAATACAGTCCAACTGTTTTAAAACAACGATAAAATATTAGTCCAACTAATATATTAATATATTTTGACGAATAATTTGTAATGAGCGCGTATGGCAAGTTACTAAACGAATATTGCAAATTTAATACTTGACTCCCACTATTTTTCGGCGAGCCTCTAACCCTCTGTCGAGTACTCGGGAAACCTTGTTTCCTAGTGGGTTAGGATCCCGTTAAATGTCACACAATCTTGACTTTGGCCAACAAATTGTATGATAATTAACTAGGTAGATCTCTAAGATCAATTGGATCCCATCCAATTCCTAGATCCAGTAGGGGGACATCCAATTCCGAAACATATATCTTATATATGCCAATATATCCAATATATTGCCTAACATTTTTCCTCTGAATCAACTAAGCCTTGGCTTTGGCACAACAAACTTAGTGATCCCAGTTAAGCGTGACCCATTGACCTTGGAAAGCTTCATAATCAATGTCGATGGACAAGAAATGATCTTGACTTTGGCCAAAAAATCACAACTTGGACAAGACACCAATATGGAACAAAGCTCTCATGATTCAAACACATCCTCGACGGACAAAGACCTTGACTTTGGCCAACAAACCAATGCCAGTCTTAGATCTTGAGTAAGAATCACTCAATGGAAGGAAAAACGCTTAATATTGATTTGAGGGTTTTTCGCGTGCAAATTGGCAACCAATTTATTATTTTTGTTAAGGTCTCATCATCATACACCCTTAAACATGCATTCTAAACACATAATAAGGCGCGTAAAATAAAATAATAATGATATGCAGATGGATACTTAACACATTGATCCTAGATCAAATCTCTCCCTTTCCTCTCTCCCGCTAGCACAAGTATTGCTTCTACCCGTTACATAACACTTCTAAAGAAACCTCATTTACATTGAGGGAAATAGGTGAGAAGAGAAATACAATGAGAAATGAGGTAATAGGCTGGACACGCAGGTCCAATTAATAAATTCTAAATTTATTACAACAATTTCCAAAATTGCCCCACCCATCTAATATCCATCCGATATACATTATTCATGCATCGTAACCATGTATTCACACAAGCATGTTATCAATCAATCTAATCCAATTAATTAATCTGATATTAGTGACCATCCAATGTTCAAACAACGATTTTATTTTGCGCGAGTGAAACTCGTTTTGCAAATAAGTACTCAAAGTACAAATTCTTGAATTATATTAAACTACAAAATTAAATCCAATTCAATTTGTATTTAATACTAATCCACTATTTAATTCCAAATTAAATATTACACTTTATTAACGAACCTTTACGACTTAAATTCCAAATTTAATCGTTACGGGTCTCAAAGCCTGATTAACATCCAATGTTTATTTAATTAAAGTCCAATGGGCTTTTAATTAATTTCTTAAGGCATGGACTTTTGGTCAACTTGGGTCAAACCCAAAGACTAAAGCCCATTTAAAAGAATCACCCTTATATGCCTAGAAATCAATTTAGGCCCAATTAAAGTTAAAGGTCCATTAGTTATAATTGGACTTTATGGATTCGGTTTTGGGCCCAATTGGATCCAACCAATTTGCCTAAACCAATCTTGGTACAACCAAGCCCAATAAGCCCAATTACAACTTTTAAAGCCCAAATCAAATTTAAGCCCAAATAATTAAATTACCAAAATTCCAATTTCACAATTTAATTATTCAAAGTGTATTGCCATAATTAATTACCCAAATCAATATTTCCAAAACATCAATTAGCCTAATTAATTATGCTCATTATCAATAATTAGTGTCCAACATAAATGATCAAAAATCAAACCCATTTTCATGCTATATATGTCTCGGCAATTAGGGGTTTTTAATGTCCAATTTGAATTCAATCCAATTAAATCCAATTCAACATTAAATTAACATTACCCAATTGATTTCAAGTCATCCAATGAATCAAAAATCAAAAATTCCAAGACATTTAGGGTAGCATCATTCTCGGCCAAGCCTCAAATATTAGGGAAAATTTGTCCAATTCAAAATTCATCAAATTGACAATGCATAACACCATGTTATCAATATTTAAGCATACTCAACCATCCAATTTCATCAAATCATGCTTAAATACATTTTACCCAATTTTAACCCTAAATCAAGTTTCATGTTTTTATCTCGCTCTGATATCATTGTTGGGTTTCTACGGTCCCGAGGATTGATTAAAGCGATGAAACAACATGCGAATACAACGAAGAAGTTACAGAATACTTACATGGATCGGTTGAGGTGATGCGTCGAAGAACAAAACTTTTTAAGACCTTCTTTGTGCTCTCGGTAGTGAGCTGAATTTGGTGCTCCAAATTTTCGGCAATGGTGATCTCCATCAAGCTCCAAGCTTTGTGTTGATTCCTTGCTCACAAGTGGGTTTCCCTATCAGTATCAGCTTTGGGGCGAGGCCCACGTCAGCATCAATCTGGGGGCGAGGCCCACATCAGTATCAGCTTGGGGTGAGGCCCACATCAGTATCAGTTTTGGGGCGAGGCCCACATCAGTATAAGTTGAGGGCGAGGCCCACGTCAGTATCAATTTTGGGGCGAGGCCCACAACAGTTTGATGTCGATGACCCACTACATCAGTAACAGTTTCGGGAACAAGGCCTAGGGAATAAAACCTTCATTCAGTACAGTTCAAGAACAAAGCCCACAGTCAATACAGTCAAGGAATAAAGCCCACATGCAATACAGTTCGGGAATAAAAGCCCACATTCAGTACAGTTCGGCAATAAAGCCCACATGCAACACAGTTCAGGAACAAGGCCCACAGTTAAAATAATTCGGGAACAAGGCCCATGGAATAAAGCCCACATTCAGTACAATTCGGGAACAAAGCCTAGGGGAATAAAGCCCACTTTCAAAACAGTTCGGGAACAAGGCCCAGGTGAATAACGCCCTATCTTGAAACAGTTCGGGAACAAGGCCCAGGGAATAAAGCCCACATTCAGTACAGTTCGGGAATAAAGCCCACATTCAACACAGTTCGGGAATAAGGCCCACAGTTAACATAATTCGGGAACAAGGCCCAGGGAATAAAGCTCACATTCAGTACAGTTCAGGAATAAAGCCCACATTCAACACAGTTCGGGAATAAGGCCCACAGTTAACATAATTCGGGAATAAGGCCCAGGGAATAAAGCCCACATTTAGTACAGTTTGGGAATAAAAACATTCAACACAGTTCGGGAATAAGGCCCACAGTCAACATAATTCGGGAACAAAGCCCAGGAGAATAGCGCCCTATCTTGATATGGTTTGGAAAAAGCCTAGAGGAATAAAGCCCACTTTCAAAACAGTTCAGGAACAAGGCCCAGGGGAATAAAGCCCTATCTTTACACGGTTCGGGAACAAAGCCTAGAGGAATAAAACCCACTTTCAAAACAGCTCGGGAATAAAGCCCAGGAGAATAAAGCTCTCTCTCAACGCTGCTCGGGAACAAAGCCCAAAGGTCAAAGCATCTCAGGATAACAAGTAAGTTAAACAACAGCTGGCGAGCCAGGTCAGTAAAAGTGTATGCATAACTTTGATAGGATTGTTATTGTCACAAATTGCACAAGTCCTATCAAAGTGGGGGCGACTGTAGGCACTGCATTTTTGCATATAAGTCCCGATGATGAGTCTCACACGGAGACACTACCTTTTAAATCGTGGAAGCCTCGGGAAACGGACGTCGGAAGGGAATAGTCAGAAATCAGTATTTTGTTGGTTTTTATTCGCTCGCTTAGCCTTGGGTCGCTTGTTGGACCTCCATTTTAAAAGTCACCTAGCCCAAAACCTTCGCAAACCACTTGGCCTTGACCTAAAACCCCCGCAAGCGCACATACCACAATCCAAAGCCAACCACACGCCCAAGCCAAGCCAACCACACGCCCAAGCCAAGCCCACACACGCCCAAGCCCATAAGACACATCCAAAAATAATAAAACACATATTTAACACATGGGAAATTAAAATAAATCAAATAAAATCTAAATAATCACCTACTAAAATAAAAAATTACTTACCTAAACAAAACAAATCATATACCAAATTAAAATAAAACAAATAAAAATCAAATAAACCTATTCCTAATTTAAACAAATCTTGTCCCCAATTAAATATATGTTTTCCTTGTGTGACACTAATTAAATGGCATCTCTTTAATACCGAAATCTTATTCCTTTTCAAGCAAGGATTCACCCTACCCTTTGCCTATAAAAGAAACCCAAATCCAACCCTTTCCCTCTCCTAGCTCATACACACAATATTCTCACAAGAAACAATCAACGCATATTCACACCCAAAGCACAAACAAAGTCCCTTGCATTGCCGCATCACTCTCCACCTTCACGCACAAAAGCCAATGCCCATTCACGCATAAAGCCCCTTACGTAAACGACAACAAGGAACTCAGCCATTAACACACACAAGCAGCCATATCGTTCACGGTCAACCACTCACTCTACCCTTCACGCAGCTCTTCACGTAAAACACAAACCAGCCTTCGTATTCTTCACGCACCAGACACAGTTCAGCCCATTTCTTCACGCACTATAAACCCCCTACATACTGCCCAGTTCAGCCACCTTTTTACTGCCTAAACCGCTCATTGTCCAGCCCCTTAAACTGCCGCACACTGCCCAGTTTACCGCATATTTAACCCTTAAAAACAACGCACAAACAGTCCCGAAAACCACCCAAAATACACCCTAAAAATAGTAGCCTTTTACCGCAAAATAGTGACTGAAAAACAGCAGCAAATCAGCAGCGAAACGGAGCGAAAATAGCAGCCCAAACAGTGAAACAGTGAGGGAAAATGTTGAACCAGTGAACTGGAGGAGTTGCGGAGCATCAACCCTTCTGACGACCGTGTATTGTACTTCCGAGAGATGATTTAAAAGGTTAGACCTGAGGGAACTTTTCTTATTTATTTTCATTCATCTTTTAATTATTTTATTTATCTTCTTCGCATGAGAGTCGTTTATGGATGCATGTTGTGCCCTTTGAATGGATGGGAAAATGTGTCGTCTCTCGTGGTATATAGGATGGAAACCCAGACGTAAATTCTGTAGCCGAATCCGAATGGACGGTAGTGCGGTCTGTACTTGGGATACAACTCCACGTACCACTTGAGCAAACGGCACATGTTTCACTTTGCTTTTGTTTCTTGTTCGTTTATTACTCACATTTTATTATTCCGCCATTTAATTTCTGTACGATTATTTGTTTGTGTATTGATGATATAATGCGCATGGGCTTAGTATGTTGGTCTAAAGGTTCTCTATTTGAGGGAAGAAAAGTCCAAAAGGCTACCTTTACGACAATACTTTGTCGCGCCGGACAAAGTGTGTTTGATTGAATGTGAGATATGTTTAATCGAATATACGAATTCCTAGATTGTTGTCTTTATTTTATATGCAATGTAATGTAATACGCATGGGCTAACTAGGGTGGATTAAAGGTCCTCTATTCGAAGAAAAGTGCCTAAAGGGCTACCTTTACCATGATGTTTTCCGCGCATTTTATCATGTCCTTCTTCCTTCCCATACCATTATTTTATTTTGCATTCTAGTGCGCATGGGCTAACTAGGGTGGATTAAAGGTCCTCTATTAGAGGGAAAATGCCTAAAGGGCTACCTTTACCATGAAGTTTTACCGCGCCGAACGAAGTATGTTTGGTTGAATGTGAGATGTGTTTAATCGGATATACGAAGTCCTATATTGTTGTCTTTATTTTATATGCATTGTAATGTGATGCGCATGTGCTTAGTATGTTGGTCTAAAGGTTCTCTATTTGAGAAAAGAAAAGTCTAAAAAGCTACATTTACGATAATACTTTGTCGCGCCTTTCATTATTCATTATTCGTTTTATGTATGACATCTCCTTGCATAATCATGCATCTACCTATCATTTGCATGTGCCATGCGCATAAATATTGCATTGCGCATCAAATCATGTTGGATTAAAGGTCCCCATTTTGAGGGAAGGAAGCCGAGGGGCTACCTTTGCCATGATATTTTACTGCTTCGTCGGACAAAGTACGCTCGATTGAACGTGAGATACGTTTAATCGGACACTTGAAGTCCTAAATAGATGTGGGTATACGTCGCATCTCGTTTCTTTCATTCTCATTGTCTATCTTTTGCATCGCATCATTGCACGTTCATTTTAATGTTCAATTACCTCTTAATTTCTCTTTACCCATGTGTTAATCGCCTCTCTTTAATATTGTCACACCCGTCCCTTAGGTAAGTAGGGGTGAGACGGAGACTAGAAACTGGCAGAGTTTCCCCTGTAATATGGACTAATCCTCCAAATACAGGAAAAAATCTACTGAAAAATAAAATCTCATCATAAAACTAGATCTCCATGATCCAACTCAACATAATATCCATAAAGGAAACACAATAACCTCAGTATCATTAAAGGCTCAATGCCTATAATCACATAACAAATTCTCCAAGAAATACATATCTAGAAATACAGTCTCAAAACATAACAAGACACTCTACTGTTGGCACAACCTTTTCTCTACTGGCAGGATGATGACGAAACAGCAGATGAAAGAACGATCTACTAATCTGCTAAACTGAAATGTTAAGGAATGGGGGTAAGCTCACGCTTAGTGCAATGGATCACAGCTCAGTGCCGTGGATAATCAAGTAACAAGGTGGATCGAACAAGTCTTTCATAATATATATAAATCACATAAGCTGTAAATCAATATCTCAAACATTTACTTGAAATCATAAATCTCATTTCTCATAAACTCATTTCTCATAAAACTCAAATCATAAATCTCATTTCCATAAACTCATTTCTCATAAAACTCAAATCATAAATCTCATTTCTCATAAAACTCATACTGCTCAAAAATACTCTGTAATGATAAATCTGTTTATTTTATCTATATGCACAACCTCATGACAAATACGGCAAAGCTGGCAACATGGGGCTTCCCCACGGCAAAACTGGCATCCGGAGCAAACTGGCAACATGAGACCTTATCTCACGGCAATAACTGGCAACATGAGACCTTATCTCATGGCAATAATCTGGCACATATAAGTACACGGGGTGCATCCTAACATAAAAATCATTTCCAAAATACATGCTCATATATCTCAAATCATGCAAGTTTCTCATATATCACAAACACATGATTTCAACATAATCAATATTCGATCCATACCTTAGCAAATATATAAAATTTCTGAAAGCAAACTCATTTAATGCATTACCTTAAAATTCATTTAAGAAAACATACATACTATATTCTTTTGAAAACATCAATGTTACAGGTTTATCCACGCACCTGGTGAGCTGACTACTGAGAAAGGAACTAGGCAGTAGGACCTCCCCGCTTACAAATCATGATCACCTATAGAAATAAAGATTCACTATAATGAACATAATCTAAACTAGAATAGATGAAAGAATATGCGAGAAACGTGGTTCGGTCGTTCTCGCAAACTTAACGAAAATTAAGATTCGGAGGTCCGTTACTACTCGGAATGGTCTGAAATTCGCGGAGGATACTCGAAATATCGGCGGCGAAATTCTGTCTGGCGCGTGGGTTCCACGCGCCACCGCCACTGTCCGCGCGTGGGCTTCACGCGCCGCCACTTGAGTGGCGCGTGAGCACCAAGCTCCGGCCAAAACCAGATTTTCTGGTGGCCGTGAATTCCTCTCCTCATTTCGGTTCTAATGTGGCGCTGACGGTTCGTCGATCGGAGTTCCGGATTAACGGAAAATCGAGAAAAAACCATGAAAAGTTTCTTACCGAGATTTCTCCGAAATTGGAAGTTTCCCGAGATGAAACCACCACCAAATGATCATCTCGACGAGATCTACACTTTTCCTTAAGGGCTCGGTCCGGATATTGAGGACGGATCAAGACTGAAACTTCTCTTCTCTCTTTTCCTTTCTTTTCTCTCGTACGCCTGCTCTCTCGTCTTTCTTCTCTTTTCTATCTCTTTTTTTTTTTGTAAGGCTGCTGATAAAAATAATAATATATATATAATTCCAAAAATTACCAATATGCCCCCACTAATAAGGGTACTTCGGAAATCACCACTTTCGAAGCTCTTCTGATGCGATTCTCGAAATGTGTTCAACACGAAAGTTGTTCGTCTTGGAAAAATGAGTCCGATGGTTCAGGAACCAACTCGATCGGAGTTCGTTTGCTAAATTCATGCCCAAAACTGTAAACTATACGCATATAATAAAAAAAATCACGTAACTGATTCTTGGTCCCACGAGTTTTCCAACGCGACGAATATTCATTTCATAATATTCTGATCCATATTCCATCACTTAAGCACTTATTCTTCATTATCATTCTATTCCAAGACTATATCGACATTCTGAACTCCTAGAATAGTCCCGAAAATCTGGGATGTTACAAATATGCACTTGTACAATCATTGTCCATTTGCGTTTCCATGATCATCAATGTAATGCGTTTGTGAAATTATGTGCTTATCGTTATTTCCATCTACCTTTATGGATGCAAGCTTAGGCATAGGTTATATGCAAATAGGTTATATGCAAACGTAGATACGAGCTTTGTTTCTATGTATGTAAACTTAGAAATACAATACCCTTGGAAATATATGTTGCTAGATTCGATTAAATTATTGCACAAATCATATCATTACATGTGGCATAAGTAAGGGACTATTCCGAACACAACGGTTTGAGGTCTTCCCTTGCGAGGGGTGAGTGCGGCCTTAAATCATTTTCCCGGTTCACACCGGTGGTGACTCCATGTTCTTTCTCTGGTTTAGTTCCCCCGCGGGCTAATCCGTACTCCCAGCAGGGCCGCGAGCCCGGAACAGCGTCGCCGATTTCTGTGTCCTACATAAATGTATCACTATTTCCCACTCATTTGACCTAATATTTTATATATTTTCTTGAGTTTTGTGAATATTTTGATGTGTTTTGTGTTATTTTGTAGATAAATAAAGTGTTAGGACTCTCTTGAGGTGATTTGGGGCCAAAATAGTGAAAAACTGAGAAAAGGACATTTTCGTCATTTCGCGCGTCGCGACGCCTAACTTGCGCCGATCCATTCTAACGTGCGTCGGGTCCACGTGTCAGAATCTGAGAAGTTTGACTTTGCTAACGTACGCCGTGCCACGTGTCACCATCACAGTCAATCTGCTAACGTGTGCCGTGCCACGTGTCATCATCCTACGGTGCTGATAATCACTATCACCACGTGTCTGCCACGTCATCATCCACATCACCGATTGACCGAGTCAAACTGCCAGGTCATCGTCATGTCATCACCAACCAATCAGAACGTGCCACGTGTCACAATCTTATGGTGCCGACAATCTCTTTCGCCACGTGTCGCCATATTAGCGCCACGTCAGCACAATTATTGAATCAAATTATCCGCAATCGTCATGTCAGCAGATAAGAATCTGAACTAGCCAATCATGTGTTGACACATCACCGTATCGCGACGCAAGAACAAACTTGGCGTCGCGACGCGGGGTGCTTATTGGGGCCTATAAATTGAGCTCGAAATTTCAGTTTCAGATGTACCTTCCTCTATGAATTCTCTATTTTTTACTATTCAACCATGAGGAGGTAACTTCCCCCTGCTAGGGTGAAAGGGAATTCTTTTACTATTGCTATTTGGATTAATCTCCCTTAAATATAATATATTCACTATTTAAAATTTGACTTAAAAAGGATACCGCTATATTGGTCGGTTGGTAATTCATTTTAAACTGGTTTAAACCTGACTAAGCAAGGATACCGCCAGATTGGTCGGTTGGTAATTAAATTTTCTTACTGCCTATATGGCAGGTTTATTTTGGTTCCGCCTTTATGGCTAGTTGGACTTAATTTGACTTAATCAGGTTACCGCCTATATGGCCGGTTGGTAAAATAATCACAAGTTAATATATTATATTAAGGGAGATATCTAAATAGTAAATAGTAAAAGTTGATCCTTTTACCTTAGCATTTTATTTTATTGTAATTTACTTTTCAGCTTTTACTTTACCGTAATTACTTTTCAACATTTTTACTTTATGTCTTTTATTTTACTAGCCCTAGTTATGTGTCGTAACTAAGTTAGTTATCTGGGTTGAGATGAATTCTAATATCATCGGTTTATAAGGGGTTATTTTATAGTTTGGGTAATTTAAAGGTTTACTTATTAAGTCTTAAGCTTAATACGTCTTGTTAATTGGCCACTAATAAGATTGATCTCGTAAATCTAAAATAAACTTGACAAAGGAATTTTAGGTTTCAGCCTTAGACTTAATAGCTCACGATCTTCCTTGAGGTTAAATAACCATTTAGTAGATTTCCTTACAGGATAGACATATACCTGTCGGGCGGGGGTAACCATAATTGGAACTTAAACTTAATGAATCCAGGTAATTTGGTTGACATAGACATATGGTTCAATTGGGTTAAACTGGGTATTTGCGTCTGACCATCGACAGAGGCTTTCCCATAATTTAGTGTTTCAGGTTTGTAAACCGATTTATTATACAAACATGAAATAACCACTACATCTTTTTAAAAGATATTAGAAAGATTCACAACCCTAGATAGTTTCATAATATTGAATTTTCTTAAACCTATTTTCGTGCAATTTTTATTTACTTGTTTTTAAATTCAAAATCTTCACCATTTCAAATCAATCAATCAACCTGTTAGATACTAGTAATCATTTGACCTCATAAATTAATAGATTAGGTATTAAGTCCTCGTGGGATCGATATTTTTTATACTACTTGAACGATACGTGCGCTTGCGTTATACGCGTGTGTGTAAGCACCAGTCATAAATATTGATATATTTTTCGCTTATCACACCCCCAAACCTAATATTTTGCTAGTCCTCCAGAAAAACAAACAAAATAAAATGCAATAAACAACTTAAAATTAAAATTAAACTAAGCCACTTTCATAGGGATCACGGTTACATTTAGTGTATGCAACAAGCCTTTAAACCCCTAGGTGTCCCTAGTGGACGAGTTGTAGTCTCGTGAGCGCTAACAAAGACGATACCCAAAAACTTCAATCAAATTTACAAACAAACACACAAAATAAGTTAGTGACTAAACAAGTGAAATTCTTATCCAAGTTAATAGTTTTTTTCTTTCTTTTTAAATTACTAAATAAGTAAATTCTCCGATTATTTTTACCATTCTTCATATACACAACTAACAAGGTATTAATCAAATCATTGTGCCCACAATATTCATAAGTGTAGTTGAAAAGAGAGTAATATTTTTGTCCTAAATTTATATCAGAATTCACACCTTTTTGGCAATGGATTTTTTTCTGATTTTTTTTTTTTAAATATAACATCTTCAATCCTTATAGAGAGCTTTGGGTCAATGACTCTCAAACCAGTTGGCTTTAGGGCAATAAGTGTTAAGACACCCCTACGGACTTAATTACTCGGATCTCAGATGTTAAAGAAAAATGGCCCCAAATGGGCGAGAGAGAGAGAGGTGAAAGAAAGAGAGAGAGTTGTGTTAAGTTGTTGGCAAAAGGTGTATGCAATACACTTATTTGATTTTCAAAAAATCAAATAAAGATATATTAAATTTGCTTTCAAAAATTCAAATGAGTACAAGCTTTAAAAGCTCCCAACAACTCCCAACAAGTCACATCACTCAAAGTGACTAATGATTTGACGCTTGATATGACTAGCGATTTGACGCTTGATTTGACTTGCATGTCGCACTCGAATTCGAAATGTGAATGTGCTCGCAAATAATCCCGGGCTTGGATTCGCTAATTCCATATTAACGAATTTTCCGTTGCGACGTAATTAAATGATTATGCCTAGCGAAATCACTATTCACGTCGCTAACGAATTAATTCTAAATTAACCCGTTTGCCCGAATTAAAATCTAATTTTAATTCCGCGTCGAAATCCAATTTCGTATAATATATCGAATATATTATTTTATCGATTAATTCCAAATTAATCGTTATCTCTCTTTTAATGATATTTTATCCCAGATAAAATATCTCCGTAATTAATCCCAGATTAATTTTCACTCTCATCTAATTAATCCCAGATTAATAAAGTGCGAGTCATACGTCATCGGTGAATCTTCGGGAGCGACCCAAGAGATCCCCGGATAAGTTGGCAGTAAATTCGGTCGTCGGACTATCCAAACACGTAAGTACCTAGTACTACATTTGTACTGATTTACAAGACAAGGTTGGCTTCTAGCAAAGCGCCATGCCTACCCAATTCTCCAGAAACATGCTTACAGCAATAAGTGATCTATATCAGGCATAGTATACTTAGTATTGCGTATCTCGATCCAGTATCGGATGATCACATGCAATGCCTGGGGCTGGTACAATGTCTGCCCCGTACGAAGCATATATCAGATTACTAGCAACTAGTCTATTTATTATCGGATAATCATGACCAAGTCATATTATCCCGATGGTTGCAACCCTTTAGAGAACCAGTTCTGTATCCCTGCGCGATCATCATCTCCATATGACTGGAGTGATACTTCCGTCTTGACATCACACCCAACACACTACGATTCTCAATATACCCAGCAGAGGCGTACACAGAACCGGTTAAAGCCCTGGACGACCAAAACCAAAGTATATTGATTGTCGCAAGCATTAGCGGTGCAAGTCTCAGGTTAAGACCAAATACACCTACCCTGATTTCGGACTTCCATAGACACATAGTCATACTACCAATGGAATTCCGAGCGGTCTATCCAGAGCGAAGCTATTTCCCGTACCATCGGCAAAACACAACCTCCTATTACACTTGCATGAGTATCCTATACCCAAATATATGAGAACTATGTCGTTATGCCCTCACAACGCGCACAAGTGTAATACTAGTCTTTTACACATTTATCGATGTCCAATCTCGATAATACTCTGACTAGGGATATTTAATGATTTATCCTTCGTGGATTGATACTGTCTCATATCATCTCAATCCAGGAACAAATCATAAGGACCTCATATCATTTATACATCTTGGTGATCTAATCACAAATTACAAGAGAGCAATCTCTTTTGTCACATAGTTAATTTGTACAACAACACCATGATTTGTACAAATAGTGACGCTATGGGTCATAATTGTCCAACAATCTCCCACTTGGCCTATAGCCAGTCACTCGAGTGTCTAACACCCGAACTATGTACGGTTGGCTCAAACTGCTGAGAAAAGGCTTTCGTCAGCGGATTTGCATGATTATCGTCTGATGTGATTTATACGATCATCACATCGCCACGATGTATGATCCGAACGAATCAGATGAATATCGAAGTATATATCTGGATCGTTAATGAGACCATTAATTCTTTAGCTTGTGCTGACGCCTAGCTCAGCTGCTAACAAACTTATATCTAATCTTATTAGATTTATTATCGACCCAAATGGCTTCTATTGCTGCCTTAGCTGCAGCAATAACCCGCATTTTTTGTTTATTCGGTAACAGTATCTTGCTTGGAAGATTTCCAGCTCACTGTTTCGTTATTCAAACTGTATATTACCGTTTGCGACTTATAGTCATTTTATCGGTTTAGGAAACTTGCTACAGTGATCTCAGTCACTTCAAGTTCTCATTCTCTATAGTTTAAGATAGCATATTTAGTTCTCTAAGATACTAATGGATGTTCTTAATTTTAATCCAGTGACCATCACTAGGATTGGCCTGATTGTGACTCCATATGCTCAAAGTGTATGAGACACCAGGTAGCGTACATTTTTCAATGTACGATTTCTCGGAGAGTTTTCATGAAAGCCAAGCTTTCACCGATTGTATTATGGGAATATCATTTCCAAGAAATGACATGTCATCATTATTTATAGGACATTATTGTCAGTGCGCTCCCACTAACCTCCTTATATACACAAGAATCATTTCGTTTTGAATTAAATCATAAACTATTATGATTACATCAAAACGATAATTCCAAGAATCTAATGCTTGCTTCAATCCAAACATGGATCGAATAACCTTCAAACCTTGTTTGCTAGTTTTGGTACGATAAAATCGGTAGGATGTCGTAAACATCCTCCAAAAGGTTTCCTTTTCAGGAAAGTGATTTTCCCGTTAAGCTGACATATTTCATAAATGAAACATGCAACATCAGCAAGCATTATCCAAATGGATTTACCGTGGCAACAGGTAAAAGGTTGAATCGTAATCAACACAATATTGATAACGATACATTTCCGCTACAAGCCTAGCTATATATGTTGGTGTGTTGCCTTCCATGTATGTCTTCCTTGAAGACTTATAGTACCAATAGGCACAATGCCTTACGGTACATCAACTAGTATCCAAACATAGTTGATATACATGGAATCCATTTCGGATGTCATGACACTTTGCCATAATTGGGAGTCGATACCTTGTATCACTTCCTCATACGTAGTTAGTTGGTATACCTCAACAAGATTGACATCTTAACGAGGTGAGATCAGAAACCAATACCCCAGGTTGTCTTCTAACTCTCTCCGACTTACGTGGTTCTTGTGTATTCGAATATTATTGGTATAGTTTCATCCTTGATGAACTATTTGTGTTCCATTAGGAATCGGTGCCTGGAACAGTATTACTATGATTTTCATCGAGTTTTACTTTCCTCCCACTTACCACTGCATATCGGTATTCCTCTCAGGAAAAATGCATGGCGAGCAACAATTAAATTGTTCTCAAGTGAGTTGTGTAAGTACTATACTTTGGTTTCCCTATGATAACCCACAATTGACACTTATCCGATTTGGGTTTTAGTTTGGTATCATCCAAACATATGCCTAGCATCCCACAATTGACACTTATCCGATTTGGGTTTTAGTTTGGTATCATCCAAACATATGCCTAGCATCCCAAATATTCAGGAATGAGAAACCCGATTTCTTTCCTGTTCATATCTAATATGAAATCTGTCAAACAGATTTTTATGGAACCTTATTCTAAATAAGTTCTGCACTGTTAAAGCTTATCCGTTGAAGGAAATGGTAGCTCAGAGCGACTCATGATTAACCTTATCATGTCCCAAAAAAATTCGGTTACTCTGATCGGACACACCGTCAAATTGACGTGTTCCATGAGGAGACCTCTTTGAAAGAATACTATACTCTTTCAAGTATATTAGAAACTTATTGCTTAAGTATTTTCATCTTGATCTAACCGTGATGGTTTTATACTTTAGCCGATCTGTTCGTCTATGAAACTCTAAAATTTTCCGATAGAAACACATAACCATAACGCGATGCCACATCCGTAAAGGTCACGAAATATTCATATCCACATCTAGCCTAGCTAGACATGAGCCCACTTGCTTCACTATGAACTAGGGCTAACAGATTGGTGGCATTTGCACTTTTACCAAGTAAAGGTGTTTTAGGCACTTTGCTCAATAAACTAGATTCGTAGACTTTATTTGAAATGAATCAAATTAGTCATAGTACCCACTCTTCAAAAGTGTGGATATACGAGTCTTGTTAAATTGTGTCCCAGACAACAATGCCACAATTAAGTTTCATCTGATCAAATCAGTTTGAGCTATTTTTTTGTCATGTTATTTGTTTGAGATTTATTTATATTCAAAATATAAATGCTGTTATTTCACATCAAGTATGTTTATCTCAATATCATCTTTATATAATGAAACACTTTAGTGTTCTAGAATATAACGGTATACCCGCAATGGGTTAAACCCTGATACAGAGATAATGTTTCTAGTCAAACTAGTTACATTATAACAGTTTCCAAATTTAGGTACACACCCAAAGGTATTTCCTAAATTTAGGTATCTACGGTTAAAACAGCGACTTTATTCTCGTCTCCAATACGCAGATTTATCTCAATCTGAAGTCAGTATCCTGCTCATAGCAGATTATGTACATCATTGTATATTTATATAACACACTAAGTATCACAAATCCAATTTTAAATACTAGTAATGAACATATTTATAACAAACATGTTTGAAGTCAAAGCCTTGCTCGTCTTCTATTTCTTCATGTCTGCTTTGTCCAAACGGCAGTTACGCTTCCGCGATCCCGTTTGCCACATTTTAGGCAGACATTTTGGGATATGTCATTTATCTTCCTAGAAGATTATAATGATTTTCCCTTTGCCCTTTTCACATCTCAGAAGCGTTCGGCCTAGCCTTGGCCTTCTGGAATGTCGAAGTAAGGTGCGCCTTGCGCTTCTTGCCATATTGCAAACTTTGACTTTGTCTCCTTGAGAATAGTCATTAACTCTCCAAGAGTTTATTATTGCAATTTATTACTTCTAAAATCTAAATATAGATTTATGAAGATCCTTCAATTTCAATATCATACTTTAAGGATCTGATCCTTAGTTCTGATAAAGAAATTAAGGAGTCTAATTGACAAGTATAATGGATTAAGCACTAAAGTTATCATCACATAAATCTTCCAAAGATTATGCTCTACTGTTTGCTTAACTCCGGGCTTAGGCCTAATATGTTATTTTATCAAATAAAGTAACTTATTATTTTCCAGGACCATCCTGAAATTTTATTCCCAATTTTGAAAATTAAACCATTTAAATACATTTTCCCTAGGATTATGTTTTAAATGTTAATCTTTCAATTTTATCTTGATTATAATAGTCCAACTATTTAATCAACGATTTAGGTACTATTTATTATAATAATTATTATAGTCTAACTATTTAATCAATTATAATTTAAATTGTTTGAATACAGTCCAACTGTTAATTAAAACAACGTTTAAATATTAGTCCAACTAACATTTAATATATTTGACGAATGATATTTGTTTGAGCGCGTATGGCAAGTAATTAAACGAATATTGCAAATTTAATTCTTGCCTCCCACTATTTTTCGGCGAGCCTCTAACCCTCTGTCGAGTACTCGGGAAACCGTGTTTCCTAGTGGGCTAGGATCCCGTTAAATATCACGCAATCTTGACTTTGGCCAACAAATTGTATGATAATTAACTAGGTAGATCTCTAAGATCAATTGGATCCAATCCAATTCCTAGATCCAGTAGGGGGACATCCAAGTCCGAAACATATATCTTATATATGCCAATATATCCAATATATTGCCTAACCTTTTTCCTCTGAATCAACTAAGCATTGGCTTTGGCACAACAAACTTAGTGATCCCAGTTAAGCGGAACCCATTGACCATGGAAAGCTTCGTAATCAATGTCGATGGACAAGAAGTGGTCTTGAATTTGGCCAACAAACCACAACTTGGACAAGACACCAATATGGAACAAAGCTCTCGTGATTCAAACACATCCTCGACGGACAAAGGCCTTGACTTTGGCCAACAAACCAATGCCAGTCTTAGATCTTGAGTAAGAATCACTCAATGGAAGGAAAAACGCTTAATATTTTGTGAGGGTTTTTCGCGTGCAAATTGGCAACCAATTTATTATCTTTGTTAAGGTCTCATCATCATACACCCTTAAACATGCATTCTAAACACATAATAAGGTGAGTAAATAAATATAATAATGATATGCAGATGGATACTTAACACATTGTTCCTAGATCAAATCTCTCGCTTTCCTCTCTCCCGCTAGCACAAGTATTTACTTCTACCCGTTACACTACACTTCTAAAGAAACCTCATTTACATTGAGGGGAATAGGTGAGAAGAGAAATACAAAGAGTATGGAGGTAATAGGCTGGACACGCAGGTCCAATTAATAAATTCCAAATTTATTACAACAATTTCTAAAATTGCCCCACCCATCTAATATCCATCCAATATACATTATTCATGCATCGCAACCATGTATTCACACAAGCATGTTATCAATCAATCTAATCAAATTAATTAATCTGATAATTAATGACCATCCAATGTTCAAACAACGATTTGATTTTGCTCGACTCAAACTCATTTTGCGAATAAGTACTCAAAGTACGAATTCTTGAATTAAATTAAACTACAAAATTAAATCCAATTCAATTTGTATTTAATTTTAATTCGCTATTTAATTCCAAATTAAATACTACACTTTATTAATAAACCTTTTACGATTTAAATTCCAAATTTAATCGTTACGGGTCTCAAAGCCCGATTAACGTCCAACGTCAATTTAATTAAAGTCCAATGGGCTTTTAATTAATTTCTTTAAGGCGTGGACTTTTGGTCAACTCGGGTCAAACCCAATAACCAAAGCCCAATCAAGGAGTAACCCCATAAGCCTAGAAATCAATTTAGGCCCATTAGGCCCAATTAAATTATTAAGGTCCATTAGTCGCATTTGGGCTTTATGGAAGCAATTTTGGGCCCAATTGGATCCAACAAATTTAGCCTAAACCCATCTTTGTACAACCAAGCCCAATAAGCCCATTTACAACATTACAAGCCCAAATCCAATTTAAGCCCAAATAATTAAATTACAAAAAATCCAATTTCACAATTTAATTACTCAAAGTGCATTACATAATTAATTACCCAAATCAACATTTCCAAATCAAAAATTTGTCTAAATAATCATGCTCATTAGCAACAAAACATGTCCAACACATTTTATCAAAAAATCAAACCCATTCATGCTTATATAGTCTCGGCTTTGGAGGGGATTTTCAAATCAATTCCGAATTCAATCCAATTAAATCCAAATTAACATTAAATCCACATTCCCAATTGTTTTCAACTCATCCAATGAATCAAACATCGAAATTCCAAGACATTTAGGGTTCATCTAATTTCGGCCAAGCCATAAAATTTGAGCAAATTTGTTCCAAACAATTTTTCATGAAATTGATCCAATCAATCTTCAATTCAACAACATTTAAGCATACTAAATCATCCAATTTCATTAAATCATGCTCAAATACATTTTACTCAATTTTAAGCCCTAAATCAAATTTCATGCTTTTACTCCGCTCTGATACCATTGTTGGAGTTCTACGGTCCCGAGGATCGAATATAAAGCATAAAACATGTGCGAATACAATCGAGGAAGTTGTGGAATACTTACATCGAGCGGTTGAACGATGCGATAGACAACAAAAATCAATTTTCTGCTCCTCCAAGGCTCGGCAGTGGGCTGATTTGGTGTCCTCCATTTTCGGCCATGGTTGATCCTTGAAGCTCTAAGCTTTGTGATAAACTTCCATGCTCACGGGTGGGTTTCCCTATCACCTTCGTAAGACCTAAAAGTGTGCTAGCACCCTTGATTTTTGCCACAAAAATCAATCTATCCTTCTCATATAACTCTCGGCAGTAAGCTGAGAAAACAGAAGAAAAATGGCCCCAAATGGGCGAGAGAGAGAGAGGTGAAAGAAAGAGAGAGAGTTGTGTTAAGTTGTTGGCAAAAGGTGTATGCAATACACTTATTTGATTTTCAAAAAATCAAATAAAGATATATTAAATTTTCTTTCAAAAAGTCAAATGAGTACAAGCTTTAAAAGCTCCCAACAACTCCCATCAAGTCACATCACTCAATCAATCAAGTGACAAGTTGTCACATCACTCAAAGTGACTAATGATTTGACGTTTGATGTGACTAGCGATTTGACGATTGATTTGACTTACATGACGCACTCAAATTCGAAATGCGAATGCGCTCGCAAACAATCCCGGGCTCGGGTTCGCTAATTTCATATTAACAAATTTTCCATTGCGACGTAATTAAATGATTATGCCTAGCGAAATCACTAATCACGTCGCTAACGAATTAATTCTAAATTAACTCGTTCGCCAGAATTAAAATCTAATTTTAATTCTGCGTCGAAATCCAATTTCGTATAATATATCGAATATATTATTTTACCGATTAATTCCAAATTAATCGTTATCTCTCTTTTAATGATATTTTATCCCAGATAAAATATCTCCGTAATTAATCCCAGATTAATTTTCTCTCTCATCTAATTAATCCCAGATTAATAAAGTGTGAGTCATACGTCATCGGTGAATCTTCAGGAAGCGACCCATGAGATCCCCGAATAAGTTGGCAGTAAATTCGGTCGTCGGACTATCCGAACACGTAAGTACCTAGTACTACGTTTGTACTGATTTACAAGACAAGGTTGGCTTCTAGCAAAGCACCATGCCTACCCAATTCTCCAGAAACATGCTTACAGGAATAAGCGATCTATATCAGGCGTAGTATACGTAGTATTGCGTATCTCGATCCAGTATCGGATAATCACATGCAAGGTCTGGGGCTGGTACAGTGTCTGCCCCGTACGAAGCATATATCGGATTACTAGCAACTAGTCTCTTTATTATCAGATAATCATAACCAAGTCATATTATCCCAATGGTTGCAACCCTTTAGAGAACCAGTTCTATATCCCTGCGCGATCATCATCTCCATATGACTGGAGTGATACTTCCATCTTGACATCACACCCAACACACTACGATTCTCAATATACCCAGCAGAGGCGTACACAGAACCGGTTAAAGCCCTGGACGACCAAAACCAAAGTATATTGATTGTCGCAAGTATTATCGGTGCAAGTCTCAGGTTAAGACCAAATACACCTACCCTGATTTCGGACTTCCATAGACACATAATCATACTACCAATGGAATTCTGAGGGGTCTATCCAGAGCGAAGCTATTTCCCGTACCATCGGTAAAACACAATCTCCTATTACACTTGCATGAGTATCATATACCCAAATATATGAGAACTATGCCGTAATGCCCTCACAACGCGCACAAGTGTAATACTAGTCTTTTACGCATTTATCGATGTCCAATCTCGATAATACTCTGACTATGGATATTTAATGATTTATCCTTCGTGGATTGATATTGTCTCATATCATCTCAATCCATGAACAAATCATAAGGACCTCCTATCATTTATACATCTTGGTGATCTAATCACAAATGATAAGAGAGCAATCTCCTTTGTCACATAGTTAATTTGTACAACAACACCATGATCTTTACAAATAGTGACGCTATGGGTCATAATTGTCCAACAAAAAATTCTATCTCTATAAATTTTCTGAAGTGAGCTACGAACATATTTCGATGCTCGGTATCACAGAACAAATATCATTTAGTATTTGAAGGATATCCAAAAAACCTAAACTTTTGCCCTTTAGGCAATAGCTTGTTCTGCTGAGCCACCCTGACGTATGCATAACAGCCCCAAACCCTAACATAATTAAGATTCGATTTCCTAGCGGTCCATATCTCATATGAAGTCGTAGAAACTGGTTTAGAAGGAATCTTATTCAAAATATGTGCGTCAGTTAAAATAGCATAACCCCATAAGTAATAGGGCAGATCTGTAAAACTCAAGATAGATTGTACCATATCCAATAACGTCTGATTTCTCCTCTCGAACACTCCATTATGTTATGGAGTACCTGGAGGAGTATATTGAGCGAGAATCCCATTATATTTTAAATAATCAGTGAACTCACCACTCATATATTCACCATCTCGATCCGATCGAACACATTTAATATATAGACCAGATTATTTTTCTACTTCATTTCGGAATTCTTTGAACTTTTCAAAGGTTTCTGATTTATGTTTCATCAGATAAACATAACCATACCGTGACACATCATCGGTAAAAGTAATAATGTATGAAAAACCTCTGTGAGCAGTCTGACTCATGGGATCACATACATTAGAATGTACGAGTTCCAATACGTCAGTGGCTCGGTGTCCTATACCAGAAAATGAGGCTTTGGTCATTTTACCCCGAATACAAGATTCACAGGTTGGATAAGGTTCAATGGTGAGATCCTGAATCAAACCATTCCTAACCAACTGGGATAGGCGTTTCACGCCTATATGACCTAACCTCATATGCCAAAGTTCAGTATTATTTATTTCAGATAGTTTACGTTTATTAATTCTAGTATTCAATATATCTCGAGAGTATGCAAAATGTAATGACCACACTCATTTAGACAAACAAGGATCTGAATATTATTTCTATCACATAAATACAAGGAACAGTTCTTAATATTTACACGATATCTCTTTGTATCTAATACAAAAATTGATCTAATATTATCTACGCATCCCGGTATAACATAGCAGTCATGCAATAAAATTCTCCCACTAGGTTAGGGAATCTCACATAATCCCACTGCAACCGCATCCAGAGAGTCACCACCCCCGAATCACAACTGCATCTCTCCAGATTGCAGTCGTCTATTTTTTGTCAGCACCTCTAACGAATTGTAAATGTGAACATGACAAACATAATCTAAAATCCAACTAGATGTAACAGCTTCACAAGCTAAAGAGATATCAATAACAGGAAAAATAAAAGTAGCTGATGTCGATGCTCTTTCCTTTCTGATCTGGGCATGGTAGTCAGGACAGTTCCTCTTCTAGTGCCCGATCTCACTGCAGTGATGGCACTTGACTTTAGAAGCTCTCTTGGGCTTCGCTATCTTAGCCTGCGGAGGAACATTGAAACCCTTCTTTTTCTTTCCCTTCGTCTTCTTCCCCTTCGAATTGGAGTGGGAAGAAGCGGAAAGTGAAGTCGGTTTCGAAAGGCGAGTCGGAACTCCTTTCCTTAAATCCTCATCTGCTTTGAGAAGCATCATATGTAACTCATGGTAAGAACAGTGAATCTCATTCATGTTGAAGTACATCACAAACTGGCAATACGACACCGGGAGCGAACCAAGAATGACATTCTGTCCCATTGTATCATTCATAGGGAAATCAATGCCCCTCAATTTCCCGATTAGATCGATCAAATGAAGCATATGTGTGCTCACAACCTATCCCTCATCGAGTTTTGAATGGAACAGTTTCATCGCAACTCTATGAAACAAGACATGCTCTTTATTCATTAATGATTCTCAGAGTTGTGTCATCATGCTATATGCATTAGGCATCTCAAAATATTGCCTCTTGAGTTCCGAAGCCAGTAAACTGAGAATGTATGATTTAACTCTTAAATCATCATCTTTCTACCTCTAAAAAGTCTCAAGTTCCTCTGGTGCCGCATCCTCAGATACATCAAAGGGCAAATGACCCTTTAATACATATCCAATTTTCTCATATCTGAGGACAATCATCAAATCTATATCCCAATCTGCGAAGTTCTCAGCGCCTTTGAGCTTATTTGTATCAAGCATACGAGAAAAGAGGTTGTTTGAAGAAGCCGCCATTGCAAATCTATCATATAGATAGCGAATAAACGGTTAGCAGAAAAACAGTTTCATATAATATCATTAAGCATTAAATAGATCATGGATTTTTAATATAAAAAATGTTTCTCCCACTATTTCATGCAAAACTATAATCCTCAAACAGAATACATAACATGCAATAATCAAATTAAATACAATAGTGAAAAGTGGACCCCATGATATATTTTAGCTCATAACATTGGCACGTTCTCGCCTACATATATTCATTAGGTAGACAACTCATTGTCAATCACTCACCAGTGACTTCTGAGTTTTGGTCCTAATCATGTCTCATTGTGACAGCTTTGGCATGTTCACAAGGAGCCGTATCAATGTTAAACTTGTCAATGATAAATTCAAGATACTTGCGTAACCCTGACAGCTTTGCCATGTTCAAGATTCTGCTTTCGCTTGAATTTACCTAATATTGTAAATATATCCAGTACAAATAAATTCCTACCGGTTGTATTCTCATAGCTTTGTCACGTTCTTGGATATATAATCATAGAATATTTATCTATAAGCTGTATTGACAAGACGGACCAAGAAACATGCATCAAATAGATATTAATTATAAAACCTTATTTTAAATATGGATTTTCCGTAGAAGATGTTATTCACTTTATTTAATCAAATTAAATAAATACATGCATGCATTAAACAAAGATTAGATTAAACATTTAAATTTAAAATCATAATCATATCATGTGTTCAAAATCAGACTCGCTCTGATACCATTTTGTATGGGTTTTTATGGGGTATTACCAGGTAACGCATAAGAATGCGAAAAATCAAATTTTTCGGATTTCAGTAATTTTTCTTGGGTAATTAAAATAAACTAATTTATTTTAATTACTCAATACTCAAAAATTTTCAGTTTTTACCCAAAATTCATAATTTTTCCTTAATTGTCGTGAGACCCCAAAGGTTTACATTTTGATCATTTTAGTCGTAATTTGTCAAATATAAATTTAAGTGATTTCAAATCACTACCAAAATTATTTATACATGTCATATACATCAAAATATAACTCACAACAAAAATCCCATAATTTCAACAAATTACCGAGAGCACCCTTAAGTTAGAACTTTTTACATTTTGGTCCAAATTTGTTAAAAATAAGTTTAGATGATTTCCAATCAACACCAAATGATTAGTATATCTTATATACATCATTATAGAACACATATATTAAAATCCCCAACTTTGGTTGAGGTATGAACCCTAAGTTTTCAAATTAATCCAATAAACAAAATTAACCAAAATTAACCAAATCCAACACTTTAATTTAATATCTACAACACTAATCAAGTATCACCACTTTGAAACAACTCAAGAATAATTATAGGTCATCAATGAGTGGCTTAACAACTCTAGAATGGCAACTAGCTCATTAAATGATCAAAAGAAAGCTTATACACCATTTACAAGCTTACTTTGAAAACATACATGAAAACATCTTCCATTTAAACTTCCAACACACTTATTACAAAACCAAAAGAGTAGAAAAAACTTCCAAGAAACACATGTTGTAGCTAAGAACAATAGAAATATTTTTCTAGTTTAAGAAAAGTTGAAAAAACTTACTTTACTTGAAGTTTTCTTCAATTTCTTTCTTAAAGCTTTACTTTTTTTCTCTCAACTCTCTTTTGTAATTTTGGAGGCTTAACACTTTGTGTGAAGCAAATGAGAAAACATAACACTTATATATCTTTAGGGTCTGCCAAATTTTGGCTTTAGAAAAAGGAAAAGATATTTTCAATTTTCAAATCAAAAATAAAGAAGTCATAAGCCATTTTAACACCTTTAACATTAATGTAAAAGTCAAACATTTATACTAAGATATTTCCTAACCAAAATACCAACTTAGATATTTATATTTTCAATTACTTTAATTATTTAATAATTAAATAATTATTTAAATGTAAATATCCAAATATATGTATTATATTTACTTTAAATAATCCAAATACATATATTAATGATATATGTCAAATATCATAATTTGATAATTAATTAATATTTATTTAATAAAATCATATATTAAATATAAATACACATTAATTAGGAAATGACCAAAAGGTCCATATGCATGTATCTTTCGTTTAACCGTTAAATGATTTATAAATAATCAATATTATTTATAAAAGTTTCCATATTGCTCTACGAGTATATTTCATTAGTGAGACTCTATAGGTTCAGCCATATCTGTCACGAAATCATATTTTGTGTCTATAATCTACCCACCCGTAAATTATGACGAACATGGATAAACTCATTGAACCATACAAGTCGAGGTCATTGCATATGTATAATCCCTCTATAACAGGTACCCGGATTATTCTAGATATATATATATATATAAACATCAAATCTCTATAGATATAATCACGTCAACATTTCTATTAGCAATCTCTTAATAACACTTAGAACTCAAATCTACAGTGTACTACGGGCCCATGAATTTAACAGATTTCTAATTCCATATTGAATACCTACACTCTGTACACAGAGCTAACAGATTCTATATTGACACACACAGGATATCATGTGGATCAGTCCACACCCAACGAATAGGCGGAGGTCGGACTTTAATAGGTCGATGATATGACTTCCATCAAAGTGTGGAGGATATCTCATATATCCACAGTGGTATCTCAAGTCAAAGAATCATTATGCTATTCAACCCGAGAAGATTGTTATTGACGTTGGTGTAGCATCCATTAAGTATTTTCAGTGGGTCCTTCAGTGTTTATCTGATATAAACACTTACATGTCTATGCGAGTCTCCGAGACTCATGGTTCATTAAGAATCAACCATTGAAATCCAAGATTCTAATATACGACATATACCGATCTCAGCAGGTTTACTTACTAACCAAATAATGTAAACCTTGACCAGGAACTATTAAAGAATTGATACAGTTATGATACAACTCAATGTCAGTTGCGACGCTTTTACAATTGTATCATAACTAATCATTCTAAGGTCAATTACGTCTTTAACATATATAAAGAGATATTATATTATAGAAATTGCTTATTTTATTCATAAAAAAATATTTACAAAAGTATTTACAGGGAAATACATAAGAAATTGGCGCTCCGAGCACCAACCTTAACAGAATCTATATCTAATGGATGCCGGCATCCTTTTTTCTGGTATTTTATGTTCTGGTAGAGTCTATTACTCATGTAGAATAGGTATGAGATAGACTCTGTCAGAAGAGTTTCCTTAACTAGTGTTACCAAACGGTTGAAATCTGGGTTTGGGTGTCTAGAATCTCTACGTCCTTTTTGGTATTTCATGACTATTGAGACTTTCACAACCAAATCAGATTTATCTTTCTGACTATTATTTACTATTTGGGGAACTTGCTATCTATGTGAGGTACATCTTGGAAGAATTTTCTAAGGAATAACAGAATATTGCTTGGAAGGAAGAAACCTTACATAAGTCTACCCAGTATTTTTCTCTTACTCAGGCTTATTGTATTCCTTTTTACTGCTATAAGTTCTAGTGTTCTCTTTATCATCTATTTTTGTATCTCTCCCTCTTACTCCCTCTGGTTGCTTGAACATCTATGTATCATTCCTTACTTTTCTTTCTAGCTTTCTCTTCCCACCCCCCAGAGTGAAATATTCTTAAAAACTTACTGTCTATCTTCAAAACTTGCCTTGGACATTTCGATAATAAACCAGGATAACTACGGAAGGATTTACATATAGAATATGACTATGGTTACTTGTACTAGAAAGAAAGTTCAGATAGCTTGGGAATTTCCTACTAACCTGTCTATAGAGCTTGAGGACGTACTCAATGATCAGATATTGGAGAGGCAATGCCTCGCATACTAGTACCTTGGGCATACTATGTATACAAGACCCCAATATTCTGCCCACTGCAGTCACTGACTCCTTAGACCATGCTTTGATACCATCTTTGTAACATCAATCTCCTGGAGATGCTACCGACATGGATAGAATGATTCATCCCTCTAAGCCTCTGACTTACTGACCGACATCCTTACTACAACTCTGACTCAAATGTGACTCATACATGAGACTATTGCCCTATCAACAATATACATAGAACTTTAATACTGATAACTGTATATATAAATATACTTCTTCTACAATTCTTAATAATGAATATCTTGGCTTACTACACACACATTCACAACTGTACATGTATCCAATACAAGACTTTACTTGACAATGACTGTACTGAGACCCGATCTGGTGGACTCAAACCCTCTAGTGACTGCCATCAGTATCCATCATCTCGAGCTCGTCCTCCGGGTATACCTGTAAAATAAAAATACTGGGAGTGAGGGGTTAGATCATTTGAACGATCTAGTGAGGGGAAAACTTTAAAGCTGAAATTGAAATACTTTGCAAAACATTCATTTTACTAAAATCAAAATCGTCTCAAGGAAAATGTATATTTTCTAAAAACTTCCTCTTTTCTGAAAATCAAATGTCTTTCTGTGAAACTTTCTAGAAACCTATCTTTTTGTAAAACTATGAATTTCTTATAAAACTATTTCTCGTAAAAACTCTTTTTTATAAAACCATCGTTCTGAAATCCATGTCTCTGAGTATCTGTAGAAAATTTAACGTATGGGGGTGTTATGTATCGCCGTCCCCCCATACGCCTAAACTAGTGGTCTTGGGACATTACATATCGTTGTCCCCCAAGCCACTGAACTGGAGCCAGTTGTGCAAATTCATGACATTGAAGCACTATGTATCGTCGTCCCTCAATGCATGCCACTATCATGTCTCTGAATCTAGGGTCTATGGGCGTTATGTATCGTCGTCCCCTAGCCCTGAAATCTGGTGGTCTTTGAACGCTACATATCGTTATCCCCCAAGCCACAAATCTGGAGCCGGGGTGCTGATCTATGTTACCCTTCAGACTCTGAATCTTGGATCTATGGGCATCTATCATCCCTAGTCTTGAACTGCGTGTGCACACGATATCTGTAACCGTCAATTCCATATCGATACCAAGTTACAACTGAGGTGGGTTTTTCCCTCATGCCTCGAAAATCATAAAACTCATACTTTCAATTCAATCTTTCTAAAAATATTTTCAATCATAAAATAATTGTAAACAACTTGGCTAACGCCCTTAATATTTAAAAGTAAGTTCCAATTCAAAAATATATATGTAGACACAACTTGAAAAAATAGTCCACTCACGGATTTTAGGATCTGGCTGATATTACTTCGTTTCATTGAAGAATGTTGTGGTTCCTACAATGATCTATAATCGAGAAACGCAATTAGAATATAAGGTATGAAACATGTTTCGAGGTTAGACTAAACTTCTCAATTCCATTAATCCATCAACACCACATGATGTATTATACTTGCGACTTGTCATATCATGTGTATGTGCCTTAATATCAAACTCTTATGGTGGTCCTTAAAATCCTAGGTTGAAATTGAAATGTTATTAAAATTTTCATGTATCGCGTCATGATGCCTATGCAAGCTGAGCGAGGCATAGAGCATGCTATGTTTCACATCGTGATGCTCACCTGATCGGACCCGAGGTAGAGCATATGCTTGTTACGCGTCGCGACGTCAAATACTGAACTTCATGATGCTCCCCCAATTAGGCCTGAGGTAGTGAGCCTGTGATTCATACATGTCGCGACGCTGGGTGCTGGGCATCGCAACGCTAAGCCAATTTTCCACGGCCTAACATAACTCCACCATGTCTTACTTGCCCAAATGTATTCCCAACACTTCTACACTACAACCATTACACAAGTCATTTTATTAAGCTTCAACTTCATACATTCTATACCAATATATCATTATCCAAACAACTCTTTAATATCATAATTCTTGTTTTAGCTCAATACTTAGGATTCCCAAAAATTCGGACATTTCATCACACAATCAATTTCTTTGTTTATTAATCACTTAAATGTATTCCCTAGCATGCCAATAACTCTAACATGGTATCATATCCTCAAACTTTCACAATCCAACTTTTGGGTCAAGATTTTCTTACATCATTTCACTTGATTTTCTTCACATTTCAAGTCCTCTAGGCTTGACATTCTTTTTCCTAGCTTGTTGTGGAATAACTTACATCTGCTCCCTCTTGGGTTTGGGTGAGAAAATGACTTCCCCTTCTTCCTTTTTCTCCTCTCTTCATTCTCTCATGTTTTTCTTCTTTTTCTCCAATGTTAGGGATGCTTGAATACTAGTCCCTTTATATACTAGGGGCTATTTGTAAAATGATTTAAATAGAGAGAATTCAGAAACTTTGAGAATTTTCTAGATTGGTCCTCGGGTATTGTTCATCTAAATTTTTGAGTTATATTTTTGACCTGTTTCTAATTCAAATTTAGAAAAATGGCCAACGCAGAAGTTATAAGTCTCGATCTTAGATTTTCGACGATATAAAATTCATAAAAATCGGAGATCATATGAACAAGTTATGGCCTAAATATCACGGGCTGTCTGGATTTTATCTTGAAATAAATTTTGTATCGGAACTGCGAGGAATTTGCCGAATATCCAAAAGTCATTCCATGAGCACGTACATGCTTGAACATGATTTTCATCATGTATCATGCCTCCGATAACGTAATAGGCATCGGCCTCTGATAACGTACAAGTCGTCGGGATTACCGTGTGTTATAATTATATGATAGGATCTAAACTAGGGTAGGCAAATAGACCGGGCATTGAAAAGCCCTCCATAATTTTAAGTTTAGTTATTTAAATTCAGATTTAGTAAAACACAATAAGAACATCAATTCAAAATTTAAGAAAGTTGATTTTTCTAAAATTTTGAAAACATTAATAAACAACACTTGAATTGGAAGATGACTTTTCAAAACCCGATCCATTTGCCCACCCTAATCTAAACAATCATGTCGGAAGGAAGCATAAGAATATAAAGGAAATCATTGAGGTTTTGATTTTGGGGATAGAAATGAGGAAGAATAAAATTATTTTGGACTTCTAAATGACATATGATCTCGTGATAGCTAACATTATCTTTAAGAAGCGTGATGAATACATTACTACTTATAAGAGCGAAACCTCGCGAACTCAAATTGATTTGTTCTTAATGAGAAAAAAAGATCATAAATCTTATAAGAATTGTAAAATTATAACATATGAAAGCCTGACAACTCAACATCGGTTAAAGCTTTTAGATTTTGTTATAAAAATGTGATAAAGAAATGTTAGAACTCTTAAAGTTTGTAAAATTAAGCGGTGGATATTTAAGAACAATGGGCATGGGATGGGACGCAAAATGAGATCCTAACCAATATTATGAGAACATGGCTGCTCAAGTTAGAATGATGGCCAAATAATTCATTGAAAAACCGAAATGATTTGTCCTAAATAATAAAGAATCTTAGTGGTGGAGAAAATAAATACAACACAATATTAAAACTAATGAGGTGTATTCAATTTATGGTTTATAAGATTATTTTGTATTTTAAAGTCATAATAAGAACCCTCAAATCATAATAAGATTATTTTTTGTTGTGTTTTGCATGTTTTATACAAAAATTGAGATTTTTAGATCCATATATAGAAAATATGCGGAGCTGAATAGGTAAATTTAACACTGAAGATGGAGGTTATGCGCAGTGGGGTCGTGATTTACTAGTTTTACTTATAATAGATGGTATATAGGTCGATGTATCTTTATGTTCAATTTTGCATTATGTTGTTCTGTTTCTCGTCAGAAACTCGTATTCACCAACACTGCGTCGAGATGAAAAGACCGAACCAATCTCGTAAATCCTCTAATACATCAATAGTTTTATATGTAAATTCATTTTCTTGACAGTTACGGAAAACACATAGTATATAAATTATTTATTATATTATATTTTATCATAACTAAACTTGAGTATTATATTCTCATAAATAATTTTTTGAGTTAAATTCTCATTCACATAATTATATCCTTCACAATTATATATGATTAGGTCTTTATTGTCTTATTTATGCAATGAATATTCAAAAAAAAAAAAAAAAAAAAAAAACACACACACACAGAGGGATAGGCCCGCGGGGGCTCGGTATGTTAAGGAGAGTAAGGACTAAGGATGGCAGTTGTACTCGGACTCTGCCAGGATCCGCATGGACCCGGAAGATCCGGGTCCGGGTAGACCTGGATCCGTGATTAAAATATCCGGACCCGAGTTTTAAAAATTAGGACCCGGGTGAATTCGGATCCGGACCCGGGATCGCACGGGTCAGGCCCGGATAGACCCGGGTCCGGAAAAAAATATAATTAAATATAATAAATTAGAATAAAAAATAAAAAATAATATGCATATAAAAAAAATTTATAGAATAAAATTAAAAATATAAAAGAATTGAAATAAAACTAATAAAATTGACAAAATACAAATATAAATATAAAATAATACAATTAAAAATTTAAAAAAATTAAAAAAATGGGTATCCGGATCCGGACCGGGTAGACCCGGGTCCGAACTCGTGTATATTCACTCGGGTCCAGACCTGAACCTGAGGTAATGAAAATGCTTCCGGATCCGGGTCCGGGTCCGGCCGGACTCGAATCCGGATCCGATTTTCGCTATCCCTAGTGAGGGCACAAATTTTCATACCCGTTGGTAGGGCGGGTCAGGTACGTATATTGGAATCTTCGTTAAAATATAGGTAAAATCCATACATGAACAGGGACTCGCACATATGCCCTATACATTAGGACTATGAACAGCTAAGGGGACAATCTTTGTACACATTCATTAAACGGGACAAATATAAATATTAACATCGTTATACCATACCCTGCCTGTTGCGATCCCTATCCACACATATCGACCAAAGATTAATAATACTTACATCTACCCTAAGTTTTTTTATTTGGAATCGTTGGAAATCTCGTCACTAAATCATCTCTTCCAAACTTAAGCGGAGCAGATAAAACTCACAACTATCCTAAGCTCTTACAAAAAACACAATCTCCGAAGAATCTCTAACATCCTAAATCCTACCTGATTTGGGGATATCTACCTTAAGTTGTGTAAATGCAAATCGAGTAGCTCTGAATTGTGATGACGGTGCCTCGAAAAAGCTTAGAACAATCATCATAATATTTTTCTCAATTAAAATCCCCCTCTCCCCCCCCCCCTCTCTCTCTCTCTCTCTCTCTCCCGATCAAAAACCCTAACCCTAAAAGAACCTTCAAATCAGCCCCCCACCCCGAAAATGTCTCACCGCACGCCCTCCGAATCCGACCACGAACCCAATCAGGAAACCCGGCTCTATAACCCGTACGCCGACCTAAACCTCCCAATACAAAATCTCTACAAGCTCCCAACCTCCCCCGAATTCCTTTTCTCCGAAGAATCCGTCCACCAGCGCCGATCCTGGGGTGAAAATCTCACCTTTTACACTGGCTCGGCTTACTTAGCCGGCTCCGTATCCGGTGCTGCCATCGGCTTGTTCTCCGCCTTCAAGTCTATGGAGCAAGGAGATACCCTTAAGCTGAAAATCAATAGGGTTTTGAATTCGTCGGGTCATTCGGGTCGGTCTTGGGGAAATCGAATCGGTGTGATTGGGTTGATTTATGCGGGGATGGAGAGTGGTGTTGTGGCGGTTACGGATCGGGATGATGTGTGGAGTAGCTTTGCGGCGGGGCTAGGCACTGGGGCCGTGTGTCGGGCGGCGAGAGGGATAAGGTCGGCGGCGGTCGCGGGAGCGATTGGTGGATTTGCTGCTGGTGCAGTGGTCGCCGCAAAACAGACGTTGAAAAGATATGTGCCTATTTGAGAGAGATTTATGTTAAAGTTTCAATTTTGGTAGAGTAGGATTGATGAAAGAGTGAATCTTTTGATCGAAATATTTGAATCAAATTTGTACGTGAATTGTGATATTGATTAATTTGATAGATGAATTTTTACTGGATTATTTCATAAATAATGTGATTTCTGAACGAAACGCAATGGAAAGTTTTTTTTATCGATATCCTAATCAATATTCATTGTGTGTTATGATTGATTGCTTGTTGAAATTAAATTTGAGCTCTGTTTGTAACTAAAATGAAATTCTCTTGTGAAAAAGTTTTGATTGCAAAAGCAATCTGTTGTTCTTTAGTGATTGATTTGTGATCTTTCAGTGTTTTAGGCTTTAGCAATGCGTTTTTCTAGATATTGAGCTATGCTTAGCATGTGGGTTATACATGGTTTGGTCTGATATGGAGAGAGATAAATTGATGTCTAATGTGATTAGTCTTGAGATATTCAGTGGTGTATGTGATATGCTACTGTGACATAAATGATAAGTTCCTTGGTTGATGATAAAGCTGCGAGGTATATAATATATATAACTTGTTGAAACTTGAAACTAATGGTGGATTGAGTAGGTTATGTCAAATTATGAAATCAAAAGAACTGTCTTTCATGTGTGCGCTGAAATTTGGTAGTGGAATTTTGACTTTGGTATCAATGGGAAATCTGTGAATAGTTTTGGGACTAGTATGTTCAGCAATATGTTAAAATTATCTGTTCCTAATATGTTCTGGCCCTAAAACTGGTGGTTGATATGGGTGGGTTAAATTTTGTATATTTATTGAGAGTATTGGTTAACATTGCATTGTTTGTATTGTTCTCATTCATGATTGGTTAGTTTTCATACTATTTGCCTGCGCAGTATCGTTCCGAGAGCGATTTTATAATTAATCGGAAATTAATTGGGAATGGTAAAGTTGATATTTCGCACAGTTGAGAATAAAAAATGTAGTTTTGATAGAGATTGTTTTGCTACGAATAGAAAAATGTATCATTATTTAAGAAAATATAATAAATTAAAGATATTGATGTTATTATTCTTATGATAATTTATTTAAATCAAGCATATTCACTGTTCGTTTAAGTTGAAATATATTCTCATTGTTTTCCTATTTTTCATACAAAATCATCTTGAAGTGATTATTAATAATGGACGGTATCTTGTTTTTCACCTTTGCTTGTGAGGCCTAAAGGTTTTTAAATTGGGTTTGCCGCACTCTCTTTTAACTTAAACCCAGGGCAGGACCAGCCGTCGGCGTTAGATGTTCTGTTTTCAGCTGTCATTTACCTGCCGTTCCAACTCACATGACAGCAACGCCAGACCACTGCAATGGGTTAAAAAGGAAAAATTTGCTGTGTATTTTGAAGAAAAACTCATGCGTTGCACCGAGAGTAGTAGTTTATAAATTGTGGAACAAATGTTAAAATATAAATTAACGTTAGCGTAGAAAAATACTCTCATATTCATATAATTTAATTTTGTGAGAATATATATATTTAACTCTACGTCAATATTAATTTATAAGCTCATCAAATTCCATATCGAATGGTACCACAATGTTATTTGATTAAATTGGACTCTAAAATAGTTGTGTATGGGAGGTTTTACTACAAATTGATTAAGGCTGAGTTTAATAGAGTGTTGAACTGAGAATATAGACTAGTTTATAAGTCATGGAACAAATGTTAAAATATAAGCTAATGTTAATATTAGCGTAGAAAAATAATCTCATATTCATACAGTTCAATTTTGTGAGAATATACATAATTAACGCTAATGTCAATGTTAGTTTATAAACTTACTAAATTTCATACCAAGCGGTGCCTCAATGTCACTTGATTAAATTGTTTTCTAAAATAGTTGTCACTAAGGTTTTATTACAAATTGATAAGCATGATGGCTGAGTTTGATAGAGAGAGTTGAAATAAGAAGGTTTTATTACAAATTGATAAGCATGATGGCTGAGTTTGATAGAGAGTTGAAATGAGTATAAGCTAATTTATAAGTCATGGTGCAAATATTAGAATATAAGTTAACGTTAATATTAGCGTAGAGAAATAATTTCATATTCATATAGTTCAACGATAATTTATAAACTCGCCAAATTCCATACCAAACAATACCTCAATGTCACTTGATTAAATTGGACTCTAAAATAGCTATCCCAAAGATTTTATTAAAAATTGATAAGCATGATGACTGAGTTTGAGTTTGATAGAGTGTTAATTTATAAGCCGTAGAACAAATAGTACAATATAAATTAACGTTAACATCAACGTAGAAAAATAATCTTATTTTATTTATAAAGTTCAATGTTGTAAGAGTATGTTCACCAAATTCCACATTAAACGATATCTCAATGTCACTTGATTAAAATGGACGCTAAAATAGTTGTGTCCGAAGGTGTTACTTCAAATTGATAATACATGATGGTTGTCAAGTTCAGGACAAGCATAATCCCCCACAAAAAATCAAATGGTAACACTATGGAAATTGTAAAGCCAAAAAAAGAACACAGGTTTATCAGATTATTATCCACATAAAAGGGGTAATGCACTCTACAAAATCATGTTCATGGTTTCATGCCTCGATCCCCTCTTTTATTCCAAAAAAAAAAAAAAAAAATCATTTAAATGTGTTTTACCATGAAAGAACAAAAACTGAATGTGCTCAGTGATAAAATCATGCCAAAATCTGATCCCAGATGAACTTCATGGGGTTGAAATTAAGCCCCCATGTCAACTTAGAAAAAAAGTTTGATTTAGAGCAACATCGACTCTGGATTCTCAATGTATCCTTTGAATGCTTTCAGCCATTCAGCACCAATTGCACCTGTATACAAAGCAAGGAGATCATCATGGTTATATAGATCGAGTAAAGATCCAATGGCCTAAATGAAGACTATCGAGATACCTACCATCTATCACACGATGATCGCAACTTAGTGTTACTGACATGAAGGAAGCGAATTTGTACTCATCTAAACCCGAGCCAGGGACAACCCTCTTCTCAGCTGCCCATGATTACATTCAAATTACCAAAATTATTATCACATAGCAGAGGAGGACAATCAATTTGATGTTCAGAATGTGAATTAAGAGCTTATCTTAATTACCAGATCCAACTGCAAGAATGCCAGATTGAGGAGGATTGATGATGGCACAGAATTGCTTGATTCCAAAGGGTCCTCCCAAATTGGAAACTGTAAATGTGCCTCCCTGCAAATCGGAAAACCCAGTATTCAGACTCAAAAACAAACATGAGACTGATCATGATTCAGCTGACCACCATCAACATAAAACTGTAATTGTGACCTCAAAGTCTTGTGGTTTTAAGCTGTTGTCTTTGGCTTTTTGGGCCAACTGTTTAACCTCCTCGGAAATTGTGGATAAGCCTTTCTTGTCAGCATCCTACAATTCGCACCACATAAATTCTTGTCAATGGAACTGGTGCAATAAATAGTTCAATAAGGTAAAAAAGAATAACCCTCACCCTGATAACTGGGACATAAAGACCGTTATCCGTCTGTACCGCTACATTGACATTGACATTCTTAAATCTGGATTAGTAGTCACAAGGGAAATGTCACTTTATTAAACAGTACAGTGAGTTTATCACAATTTCTCGTATAGATTACTTACTGTCGGATATATTCATCAGTCCATGAGCTATTGCACTGAGGAACTTTTCGTAGAGCCAAAGCTGCAGCCTGCAGTTATATACAAATTAAAGCTCCATAAGGAAAACTCTAAACAAATAACAAAAAATATATCAAATCTAAGATGTAAACGCAGTGCATGTATTCCAGTGATTTCAAGCCTTTTAATTTCCAAAGGCCATAACATTAGTTATTTAACCGAGAAATAATATGTATAACGTATGCCAATGCTTAATGGTTAGTTGTGCACAGGAAAAACTGTATACCTTAATCACAAGATCATTGACAGAAATCCGCTTTCCGCCTGAAGCCTCTTGTATGGAATTCAGTTGGTTTCGCAAACTGGAGATAGAATCAATCATAAAATATGCAATATGCAGTAATGGCCATATTTCAGAGATGTCAGAAACAAATACTCACTCCATGAGATTGTCAACATGTGTATCAACTGTTAAATAATAATGTGGGATAGTTTGCTTTGAGAACAACAAGCGCGAGGCGGTGATCTGTCAAAAGAATATAGACATTAGCTTCAGCTAGACTTTGATAAGAATAAAACAACACTTCTTTCTCCGGACAAGAAATTTACCTTTCTGATTTGAGAATGAGGGATGTCAACATAGTCCAAAGCTGGAGCTGCTTCACCCTTGGGAGCTTTGGCTGGAACTTCTTTTCCACGAGAAGCTAGATCATGGGAAAATCTTTAGCAATGAATTCAATTCCATACATTGTAAATACAATATTAATTAAGTCAAATTGACAAAGAATTATAAATATCAGACTCCGAGCCAAAAAACTTATAAATGTGATACCCAAGTAATCTTCAATATCGGCCTTCACAATGCGTCCATCAGGACCTGTTCCCTTGATGCTAGAAAGGGAAACCTAAAATCATACAATAAAAAAGGTGAAACAACATAGTTAGCTAGAAATGACATTACATCAATACCACCTTCTACCTAAATATTTTAATTTTGGTACTAAACGAAACTAACATTATGTTCTTCAGCCAATTTTCTTGCAAGAGGACTGGCAAAAATGCGATCTTCTGAAGAAGCTGCACTGGCCTTGGAAATCTTTGGCTCTGGTGAACTGACTGGTTTGTCCACCTCTTCCTGCTTGGAAGAGGGAGGGGGAGAAGGCTCTTTAGCTGGAGCAGCACCAGCATCAGATGTTGTTGGACTGTAATCTTTAAATTTTGCAATATCCTCCTCTTCTTCAACCGTGATAGCAATCACCTATATGAGAGCACAGACTCGATAATATTTCCACAATCAAACAGTCACTCAAAGGCAAGGAAGTTGGAACATTTACATTCAAAAAGCATCTCCAAATAAAATCAATACCTCACCAACTTTGATTTCTTTTGAACCGTCTCCTTTTACTATCTTGGCAAGATAACCTTCCTCCATACATTCCATCTCAACTGTTGCTTTATCCTATTAGTATTAAACAAAAGGTAAAATGTCAATTTCCACGATGACCAACACAGATAAACCAGTGATTTAACCAAGTGCTGAAATTCAACTAAGAAGCATAATTAAGAAGCCTACAGTTTCAACTTCACAGAGTACTTCACCAGGAGACACCTTATCACCCTCTTTCTTTAACCACCTTGCAATGTTTCCCTGCATTAAAAAAAAGAATCAAATCAACAGGAAACAGCAAATCAGCAAGCCATAATTGTTGTAGTTTTAAGACAAGCTACATGCCTCTTGCATTGTGGGTGAAAGAGAGGGCATTCCGATCTCCTGGTGTGGAGGAAGACCTGGAATATAATTTTCAAGAATTGTTAGTAAATTGAACGAGTAAGACTGCAAGTATAACATGATCAACCAACTTGAATCTAAGATGAAAAAAGAAAAATCCAGCAAATGAGAATGATAAATTTAAATCTGAAGAGAAACAGTGAAGCTGCCATTTTCAAGAACAAACAAAAGAATACTATTGTTCATTGGATCATTTCTCATATTGCTGCTCCAAAGGGAAAGATATAGGGAAGGTACAACCAGAAAGAAGAAAGAGTTTAATCATTTCCAGAGATAATATGGTCTAAGCTGTATAAAAATATGGCAAGGAGTATGTTGCACCATAAATATAATTTCATGACCAGGAAATAGAAAAGTCAGGAAAATGGAAATGTTCACCTTTGAAAGTAAGCTCTAATACAATATAACTTGTCCTTCATAAAGAAAGTTATGAATAAGCTACAAAAACATTTATACAGAAGATTTAAGGAAAAGCAGCAAAGGCTACCTGAATCGGACGAAAATCTTCTCTTCGAGTGTACCTGGAAACTGATAATGGATAATGAAGTTGTCAGGCACAAGAAAATAAACAAGAAAGCATTTGACTTAAAATAAGAAGAGAAAGATGAAGAAAAAGGAAAAATATTGGACAATATACCATGCAAATCCCCCATTGACTAATGATCCACCCATAGTACTTCCAGCTTTTTGTCCCATACTAGAAAAGTTTTTCTTGAATACACCTAGTGACGGTACCTAGATAACAGGATGTGAAAGAGTTAACACCTTCCAAGTTCCAACTAGGTTCAGTTTACTTTCCCAAAAACTATTGGACGTAGCAGTAGTGCAAAGAAAACAAAAAAGGGAAAATAAGGGCTCCAATCACTATCAATATTTATTGCTCCATTTCTGAAAGAAATAATGGCTGCACTTACAGTGTCATTGGTGGATGAATTAAAGACCCTTTCCCTCTCCACAGGCACACAGCCATGACGACGAATCTTTAGAAGATCTGGAAAATAACAAACTTTACTTAATGAAGAGAATCATTAGTCCAGAGTTTGCTATTTAGACTAAACCCATGGAGAAGTTTAAATCTTAGATCAGCAGAATGCATGGAAAAAAATAGTAACGCAAGCTGCAAAACAGAAAGAAGCCCTATATAATCAAGATCATATACATACCATCCCTTTTACTAACAGCATCGTTTGAAAACCAACGAACCAAAACGGCATTCTCATGATGCAGCAAATTTGAAATATTCTTCAACTGCAAAACAGGATGAAACTCCTTAGAGTGAAATTATAACAAAGAAAACAGTTAAAAAAAACATAGATTGATTGTGTTTGTGTCCATGTTTCAGCTCAAACCATGTAAATAAGATGCCATTATCACCATACCTATGATTCTAAAACCAATATGACCAAACTCAACACATCATGGACACGTTATCAACAACCAACTAATCCAATAAGCTTATAAGCCTTCAAAAGTGATACATTAATGCCAAAATCCACATCCAATATCCATAAACAACCAAAGGTGAAGCTCAACACTAAAGCTAACAATCAAAACCCAACTAACCACAGACTAATCCAAAAATTACTTCATTAAATAAGATCATAGAGTCAAAAATACACACCCAATTTAAACACCATCAACTCAATGAACTTAAATGACCAAAGGCAAAATCAAAATAGTATTTTTCGACAACATCAATTCAATAAATACGCATAGATACCGAATTTGATCTGAAACAACACAATAAATAATCTAATTCATATACATTAGTGTAATTAACTTCAAAGTTGAAATATTTAGAGTCTAATATTCACATACAATTCTAATACTAATTACCCAAAAAAAAAAAAAGCAAATGACATCAATCAAAACAAAGAGAGTGAACATTCAAAAGATTGTACCTTTTTAGAGTGACTGATGATGTGAGATGCATAAGCCATGATTGATATCTCCAAACAAAATCACTATAAATTCAAAACCAAAAAAAAACACAAAAAAAGAGAGATTTTTTTATATGCTTCTTCTGTGATAGATAAATGAAGAGTAGAATCACAAAATACGTGAAATTAATTAATTAGGGTTTGGTCTCAATATTAATACAGATCTTTCTTTCACTTTCTTATTTATTCCAATTTTTCCTTTAAAAAAAAAAAAACTTTTATTTTAATTTTATATGATGAGTTAGTGAGGAGAGTTTTACTCTGATACAAGTAAGTGTAGAGTTAAGGGACCGCTGACAAACTGTCCACTTTTAAATGGACGGCGGAGATTGATTGTAGATTAGAGCAATAAACTTGTGGGTTTTTTTTTTTTTTTTAACTTCATAAGAATGTATTAATCGAATTTAAAGTGTCTTTTATTTTACACTGAATTTATTTATAAGATTTTTTAATTATTATTTTAAACACGTACTCATGTATCCTTTGGATTTGAACTCATTCACTATTTCATTATTATTATTATTAGTATGGGACTTGCTATTTGCGCAAGTTGAGTAAATGTTAAATATTATTTTATTATAATAATAAAAGATTTGAGGAGAAATTTAATTATAAATATGATTTGTATATTTTAAAATAAAAGAAAAATCATATGTTGTACCGAAAAAAAATAAATCCTATATTTCGTTTTAGGAATAAAGCATTGAACTTAATAATAATAATAATAATATAATAATAATAATAATAATAATATATCCATAACTTATTTGTGGGTAAATATTAACTAAACTCATTCCAATCGGATTTTATATAGGTTTTATTATAAAAAAAATTTGAATTTGTTTTGATTTCGTCATACCCGAAAAATTCAGGAGACGATCGGTAGGAGACGACGTTATTATCTTCTTTAGCCTCATGACTTACACGTGCACTTCATGACTACTCATGACTTATACATACCTAACATGACGTGAACTATATCGTGGTTTATACTTGTCCTACACATACATGCATCATCTCATGAATTAATATAAACATGCATCATTACATATTAATTGCTTAAAACTATTTATCCTAAACAGAATTTACCCTAAACATCTGTGACAGGAATGCCATAGCATGTACTTACTACTTTCACATGCACTATACTAAATTTATCATAATATACATATATGTATTGTGTCATTCTTATCCAAAACTTAAACCATACATACATGTTCTATATCATGAATTCATTCTAAACATGCATGACGTGGATAGACCCTAACTCATACTTATCATTCATACATGAACTATTAAAGCTAAATTACTCATAAATATATTAAGATTTTAGTTCAATGGAAGTCTTTCCTCTGCTTTTTCTCTGAAAAAGAAGAGTGGAATGGTGGTTAGGGTATTCATTGACCCTTGTTCTTTTCTTTGGGTTCTTTCCCAAAAAGCCCGATCTGGGAGTACTTTGGGATAAAGTTTTTCTTTCTTCTTTTATTGGACTTCTTTCCCAATTTTTTATTGTGTGGTTTTTCCTCTGGATAATTTTTTTGTGTGAGATAGTGTGGGTTTTTCTCCTCGTAGAAGTTCTATCAACTTCAAATCGGTGCAGATTAAGTATGGACACAGAAGAGCTGGTGAAGAAATGCAAGGAGATTAGAATTAGTGAAGAATAGCAAGTGACGATCCATGTTAGCAGTAAGATGAAGGAAAAGGGAATCCGGGTGGTTGCAGGTTGTTTGATTGGAAAGGTTATTCAAAGAAGAATGGTGAATAATGAGGGGTTGAAAGTGGTTATGCAACAGGTCTGGAAAACTATAAAAGAGGTCAAAATAGAAGGGTTGGGGGATAATGTCTTCCTATTCAGATTCGGAACGGAGGTAGACAAACGAAGGATACTAGCGGGAGGACCATGGCATTTTGATGGTGCGTTGTTAGTGCTGCAGGAACCTGCTGGTATTGGTGACATTACAAAACAGATTTTTGAGCGTACTTCTTTCTGGGTTCAAATTCACAATGTTCCTATCATGTGTATGGATAAAGATACAATGGTGGAATTAGGCAGTCAGGTTGGACTAGTGGAAGATGTGTGGGTGGATGACACAGGTGATTGCTATGGGAGATTTGGCAGAGTTAGGATTTCTATCGATATTACAAAACCTCTGAAGAAAGCTTTAATACTGGCTCAAGATGGTGACGAAGAAGTATTCATGCCTCTCACTTACGAGAGATTGCCCGATTTTTGAATCTGGTGTGGGTGTATTGGGCACCATTTCAAGGAGTGCGAGAAGTACTCAGGTAAATCACAATCAGGATTTCCTTATGGTCAGTGGCTTAAAGCGTCCCCGGGAGTGAAGTTCAAACATGCGTGGAAGGGAAGGAATAAGGATCAGAATGAGGCATGTTATGATTCAAAGGTGAGGGATGAAGAAGGGTAAACCAGAATATGGATATGGCTAACAAGCAGCTCAACTTGATCCAAACAGGATCCTACCCGACCCAATTGAATATGGGTAGGAGCAAGGATAATGGGAGTAATGCTGAGGTGGTAATGGCAGGAGCTTAGGTCCCGAAGGATGGGAATAAAAAGGTTGATACTCCTGAAATGAGTTTGATAGCAGTGGCAAGAAGTGAAGCAATTATGGAAAGCTTAGGGGAAGAGCGAGTTAAGGCGGGAAAGGATGTTGAAAAAAGCAAAGCTGAAGCGGGATTTACTGAAAAAAGGGTTGGTCAAATTTCGACTGAAGTTGTGTTGGGCCAAACTGATAGGGCCCAAAATAATGACTTCGGTTGTAAGGCTTTTAAACGAGGGAAGGAAAAAAAATGGAAGGTTCATGCCAGGAACAGGAGTGGGCTTATGGATATAGGTTGTGGGTTGGAACTGGGTAAAAGAAATAGGGAAGATGATAATAATCTGGTGTTTTCCGAGAAAAAAAAAAGAGTTGGTGAAGAGGGGCATTTCTGTGGTGGAGATGAGAAGACAGAAGTTCGATCGGTGGTGGCTGGTTCCCAGCCCCACCGACTCCAATGAATATCTTAAGTTGGAACGTTCGGGGATTGGGGAACGCCCGAACGTTCCGAGCGGTGAAGAAGGTTCTCCAAGTGCATAAACCTAAAATCGTCTTTCTCAGTGAGACGAAATTGATGGGTGCACAAATGAAATGTTGTAGTCAGAAATTAAATTTGGATTACTGTTTTAGTGTAGATATGAGGGGATTTAGTGGGGGTTTAGCTTTACTTTGGGATTCTAGCATTGATGTGGAGGTAAAATCCTTCAGTGATCACCATATTGATGCAGTGGTTCATGGGGAAAATCAGTTGAAGTGGCGTTGTACGGGGGTGTATGGGCATCCAGAAAATGATCAAAAGAGGCATACATGGTGTTTGATGAAACGCCTTAATGAGATAATTTCTTTACCTTTGCTGTGTTTTGGGGATTTCAATTAGATTCTGCATGTTAATGAAAAGAATGGGGTGTTGGGAGATGTTGGCAGGCCATTGTTGATTTTAATACTGCCATCAAAGATTGTTCCCTGAGGGATTTGGGTTTCAAGGGTTATCCGTTTACCTGGTCAAATAGAAGATTTGGTCCTAATTTAATTGAAGAAAGAATGGACCGGTTCATGTGTAACGAGAGCTGGGGGCATAAATTCATTAACTGGAGGGCATCTAATGTTGATTCTTGGGGTTCTAACCATTGTCCAGTGGTCATGGAGGTGAAAGAGAGAAAGATTATTATGAGCCATAACAAGACTCTTCCAAAGAGATTTTTCTTTGAAGATAGGTGGAATTTTTACAAAGAGTGTCAAGATATTATAAGAATGGAATGGCAGGCTTCCAACAGAGGTTCTAACAGTGATAAAGTTCAGAACTTTAAGGAAATTACTAGTAGATATATGGAGCGTCTCATCAATTGGAGTAGGCAGGAATTCAAGGATATGAATAAAGAGATTAAAAAGTTACTGAATGATCTTAGAGCCTATAAAGAAGATAACAATCATTTCCTTGAAGGCCGAGAGATTAGGATAATGTAAGGTTTGTTGGATAAATGGTTAATTGAAGAAGATGTGTATTGGAAACAGAGAGCGAGGGCTAATTGGTTGAAGGGTGGGGATAAAAACACGAAATTTTTTCATCAAAGAGCTTCGGCTAGAAACAGAAAAAATAAGATTCTTGGAATAGAAGACGATCAAGGCTGTTGGGTCGAGAGTCAGGATGAGCTGGAACGAGTCTTTTGCAAGTACTTCCAGGACATCTTCACTAGTGCGGAGCCTTCTGAGATGGAAATGGGAGACATAACTAATGGCATTTCTCATAGAGTTTCAACTGATATGAATCATTTCCTGGGAAAGCCTTTTATCGAAATTGAGGTTAGGGAAGCTTTATTTCAGATGTGCCCAACAAAGGCACCAGGACCAGATGGGCTGCAAGCTGGGTTCTTTCAGAAGCATTGGGATGTAGTTGGGCAAGAGGTAATAGATACTTGCTTACTAATTCTAACATGGGAGGTAAGATAGGGCCCTTAAACCATACTTACATTGCTTTGATCCCGAAGTCTACAAAACCAGAGAAAGTGTCAGATTTCAGGCCAATTATTCTGTGTAATGTCATCTACAGATTGGTTACTAAATCCATCGCAAACAGACTCAAGATTGTTCTCAACCAGATCATTTCTCCTACCCAAAGTGCTTTTATCCCTGGAAGACTTATAACTGATAATATTATTATTGGTTATGAGTGTTTACACAAGATTAGGAAAATGAAAAGCAAGGGTGGTTTGGTTGCCCTTAAATTAGATGTCAGTAAGGCCTACGATAGAGTGGAATGGAAGTTTTTGCAAAGAATTATGTTGAAGCTAAGGTTCAGGGGAGAATGGATTAGGCTCATTATGGAATGTGTTACAACTTCATCCTTTTCAGTGATTTTAAATGGTTCAGTTAGGGGTCACATAGTACCATAAAGAGGGCTGAGACAAGGATGTCCTCTTTCTCCATATTTATTCATCATTTGCGCAGAAGTTTTTTCACAGACGATCACAAATGCTGAAAATTCGGGGCTGTTTCGAGGCTTAAGGTTTAGCAGGGAGCTTTATGTTTCGCATCTGTTGTTCGCGGATGATAGTCTCATTTTCTCTAGAGCCATGACTGCAGACTGTCGATCTCTGAATATTATTTTTGATAAATATTCCAGGGCTTCAGGTCAGATTTTCAACTTTGATAAAAGTTCTATGTTCTTAAGTAGTAAAACAAGTTCAGCTCAAGTTGAAGTTATCAGGGGTATTTTCGGTTTGAGGGTGGTTTCGAGGTATGAGAAGTATTTGGGTTTACCTGCTATGATTGGTAGAAAGAAATCACACTTCTTTAATGAAGTCAGGCTGAAAGTTATTGGTAAAATTAATAATTGGCAATCAAAGTTCTTCTCTAGTGGTGGTAAGGAGGTTTTGATTAAGGCAGTGGCTCAAGCAGTGCCGTCTTATGCGATGAGTGTTTTTAAATTGCCGCAATGTGTCTGTGATGATATTCAGAGGGAAATATCAAGGTTTTGGTGGGGATCAGATAATGGTAAGAAAAAAATTCACTGGATCAAATGAGAGAAGTTGTGCTTTGCCAAGGTCAGTGGTGGTTTGGGATTCAGAGACTTGTCTTCTTTCAACCAAGCGCTCGTTGCTAAGCAAGGTTGGAGGGTGATTCAAGAGCCAAATTCATTAGTTGCTCGAGTTTTAAAAGCTAGATATTTTGCTAATTTGGATTTTCAGAGTGCTAAACTTGGCTCAAATCATCATTTGTGTGGCGGAGCATCCTCTGGGGTAGGTAATTACTGGACAAAGGTGTAAGATGGAGAATAGGCAATGGGCAGAGAGTTAAAGTTTTCAAGGACAATTGGATTCCAAGACCAAATACTTTCAAACCAGTCATGCCTTCAACGTTAGAGGAGGATGGTTGCGTGGCTGATTTATTGCAAGGGAATCAGTGGAATGAAGACGTCATTAGGCAAAATTTCCATCCATTTGATGTTGAAGCTATAGTAAATATTTCGTTGCCAGGTAGATTGAAGGAGGATCATCAAATTTGGCACTTTGACAAAAATGGTCAATACTCGGTGAAAAGTGGACACCAACTGGCATGGATGGTCAAACTTGGTGATGTTCCTAGTAGTTCAGAAAACAATGATGTGTATTGGAAATTCATTTGGGGTAGCTTGCTTCCTGAGAAGGTTAAGATTTTCTTATGGAGAGTGGCAGTTGATCTATTGCCCACTGCTGAAAATCTTGTAAATAAGATGGTGGTGAAAGATCCCCGATGTCCCAGATGTGGAATAGCAATTGAAACATTTTTTCATGCTATTTTTCAGTGTAAGCATGCTCGGAGAGTTTGGAAATTGTCTCAGATTTTCCCAGGTGGTGAAGTTGATAAGAATATGGGGTTTGTGGAGATGATGGCTGAGCTAGCCAAATCAAAGAAGGCGGATGAGTTGGAGCTGTTCCGAGCTATTTGTTGGGTTGTGTGGCAAGCACGAAATAACCAAATCTTTGATGGAAATGTTGATAATCCTTCGAGATCGTTTGGAAGAGCTCAAGCGATGGTGGATTCTATAGAGCTTCAATAAACTTCCAAATTGTTTCACTGCCCAAGAAAGTTCGGGATGATAACTACATATGGAAACCCCCTCCAGAGGGTTGGATAAAAATGAACTTAGATGCGGCTATAGGGAAGTGCAAGCGCAAAGCAGGTTTGGGTGTGGTTTTTAGAAACTCAGTGGGGAAAGTGTTGTGTGCAGCTGTGAAAAGTGTTGGTTTTAATGGGGATGTGCGGGTTACAGAAGCTGAAGCGATAAAGTTTGGTCTCCAAGTTGCGGCAGAAATGAATTTTCAACAACTATTTGTGGAATCGGACTGTTCTCAAGTAGTGGATTTAATTTCTAACAGAAAGGGCACGATGTCAGAGATTTTGTGGATTATTGATGATATTGTGGAGAAGCTAGGCTGTTTAGATGGTTATTTTGTTGGTCATATTTCTCGTCTCTGTAATTCTATTGCTCACGCTCTTGCTAAGTTGGCAATGAGCGAAGTTTATCCTGTTATTTGGAAAGATAGCTTTCCTTCAAACATTAGGTGTATTTTTACCTCTTTTCAGTAAGCAATGAAGTTCTGTTTTCTCAACAACAAAAAAAAACTAAATTACTCATGAATTAGCTTGAACAATATGAAAACATAATCAAGACTGGCTCATGCATGATATAACATGAATTACATAACTCATTTACTAAAATAACACGGATCATACGTGGACATGAATTGGCCCAATGGCCTGACATGGCATAAATATGCATAAGTGGACCTTGATAGCAGACTACACCTAATTACTGACCCTAATGGCCGCAGTTGGTGTCCATCATCCCTAAAGCTCGTCCTCCGTATGCATGAAATGCCTACAAAACTTAAAATGAAAAAAAGTAAGTCATACGAATGACTTAGTGAGTGAATGCAAAAACACATCGTAAATGAACTTGATATTATATTTGTAAATAACCAAAAAATTTACGTCAATCCTGAATTCTGAATCACACGTAAATTGTATGCTTATGCTTGTATCATAACTGAGAATATGTGACATAACTGAAAAATGGAGCATGATAACATGAATGCAACATAAAACAGAAAATATGCCATGACCCATGAGCCGACGCGACTTGTAAACGTCAATGTGAAGCTGAAAACTATAAACCTGACTTAGGATGACAAATTAAATAGAATATCGTAAACTTGAAGTCAACTAAAAAACATAACTGAAAACTTTATACATCAAATGGAAACATGATTGTGAACTTTAAACATGAAAACATGATTATAAATTGTAAAACATAAATATGAGCTGAAACTGAAATACGTACAAAAAACGAAAACATGAACTGATATTATATCATAGACCTTAATCTGTAACAAACTTGTAAACCTATTTTAATGGAAAATTCATTAGCATCGTAACCTGGGGTGTAAGACATACTTAGTGGGACTTGACACCGGGTAAGAAGGTGAACATGAACATGAACATGAATAATCCTATGTTGGTGATCAGTGTCACATGAGGCATCGTGAGCGAACCCGAGGCACTAAACATGAGGGAATGATACTCTACTAGCGATTTGAAAATATTTTCTTAATTATTCTTGTAAACTATTCACTGAAACCTTAAACGTGCAAATCATGGAAATCCTTAGCTAAAATTATATATCATGAAAACATAAAACTGACATGACACTTGGAAAACACAAAGTACGTCAGCTGAAAACTTAAAAACATAACACATGGGAAAATGTATAAATGTTAATTAAAATTGTAGACATTATATATGAGTCGTAATAATGAACTACATACTTATAACAAGAAAACATAAACTGAAAACTATAAACATGACATACAACTGAAAATGTAAAATATATTCATGGATCGTGGGAACATAGAAACGTAAACATAAACAACATAACATAATGACAAGTGTATTGGCTTATACAAACAAGCTCGTACGAAATCCATTACTTATTTTACAATAAGTATGAGATGAGCGTCGTCCGAATTGAACCTTAACCAGTACCTCAATATGGGATTCATGAACGGAAAGAGTGACTTGTAAACATATAGCACATAGACGTAATCTGAAAACATAAATTGTAACATGTAAAGTGCATACGTAAATTGGAAATGTACATATATAACTTGTAATAATATGAATTGAAATCATATAAACATGACTTATAAACTGAATATGTAAGCAAATACACTTATATATGCACTACTAAAGCTAAATTACGCCCGAACTAGCTTGAACAATATGAAAACATAATCAGGATCGACTCATGCATGATATAACATGATTACATAACTGATATACTAAAATAACATGGATTATACGTGGACATGAATTGGCCCAATGGCCTAACATGACATAAATATGCGTAAGTGGACCTTGATGGCGGACTACACCTAATGACTGACCCTAATTATAGTAGCGGGTGTCCATCATCCCCAAAGCTTGTCTTCTGCATGCATGAAATGCCTACAAAACTTAAAATGGAAAAAGTAAGTCATGTAAATACTTAGTGAATGAACGGAAAAACACACCGTAAATGAACATGATATTATATTTGTAAATAACCGAAAAATTTAAGTCAATCCTGAATTATGAATCATACGTAAATTGTATGCTTATGCCTGTATCATAACTGAGAATTTGTGACATAACTGAAAACTAGAGCATGATAATATGAATGCAACATAAAACAGAAAATATGTCATAACCCATGAGCCACGACGCGACTTGTATATTAGTGTCTCTAAGACATGCCAAAGATCATAAACAATGATTTGTGTGTGAATAAATCAAGTGAAAGTAGCAGAAATACTGACATTGATTGGATTAAAGATTTCAAAATTTCCATGGATGTAGAAGCTCCAAGCCCTCCTTTTGAGTTCCAAACTCTTGGGTGAGTTTCCCTATCACCTTTCTTAGACTCCTAAAGTGCTAGCTTTGTCCAAAAATGAAGCAAAATTTTCTCTTCTAAGAAGAGGGAAAATTAGCAATTGAAAGAGAGTTGGGAGAGATGAGTGAATAGTGAATGACTTGGTTGGTTTGTGTGTTTAAATGCAACATTTAATTAGCTCAACTACTTCCATCAAATGTGTGACAATTGATGTAAGTAAAGTGGGTCCCACCACTTTCAAATTCCAAATTTGAGTTGGCTTACACAACACACTTTGGGCCCGGGTTCGTTTAATCCGGCTAAACAAATTTTCATCGCTAAATAATTAAATCCAATTTAATTAAATAATTATGCCTCGCAAAATTATTATGAAAGTCCCTTGCGAATTAATTCCAAATTAATTTGTTCGCTTGAATTAAAATCCAATTTTAATTCCGTATTGAAATCCAATTTCAATTAATATATCCAATATATTATTTTAGCCCAATTAAATAATTAAATAGTAAAATCCAATTCAACTATTAAATTTACTTGCCGATTAATTCCAAATTAATCGCGTTCTCTCTTCTATACGAATTTAATCCCAGATAAATTCTTACCGTAATTAATCCCAGATTAATTTTCTCTCTCATAATTAATCCCAATTAATTTTGTTCGAGTCTAATGTCATCGGTGAATCTTTGGGAAGCGACCCAAGAGATCACTGGATATGTTGGTAGTAAATACGGTTGTCGGACTATCCGACACGTGGGTACCCCGTACCACGTTCTCGCCGATTTACAAGACATAGTTGGCTTCTAGCAAAGCACCGTGCCTACCAAATTCTCCAGAAATATATTCAACATGGAATATATATAATTTGTATCAGGCGTAATATACAATGTATTGCGTAATACGATCTAGTATCGGATGTCACATGCTAGGCCTAGGGCTGGAATTATGTCTGCCCCGTACGAAGCATATATCAGATCACTAGCAACTAGTCTATGTAATTGGATAATCATGAAATAGTCATACTATCCCGATAGCTGCAGTATTTAAGAGTACTAGTTTTGTATCCATGCGTGATCATCATCTCCAAATGACTGAAGTGATACTTCCATTTTGACATCACACCCAATACACTACGATTCTCAGTATACCAGAAGAGGCGTACGCAGAACCTATTAAAGCTCCGGACGACCAAAACCAAAGTATACTGATTGTCGCAAGTATTAACGATGCAAGTCTCAGGTTAATACCACAGACACCTATCCTGATTCAGATACCCATAGACACATAGTCATACTACAAATGGGATTCCGAAGGGTCTATCCAGAGCGAAGCTGTTCCCGGTCCAACGGCTAATATAACCTCATATCACACTTGCATAAGTATCCAATACTTAAATATATGAGAACTATGCCGTTAAGCTTCCATAACGCGCACAAGTGTAATACTAGTCTATTCCGCATTATCGATGTCCAGTCTCGATAATACTACGACTATGGATATTTAATGATTAAACCATTCGTGGATTAATACAGTCTCATATCTTATTAATCCGGAACTAATCATAAGGACTTTTATCATTTATACATATCCAATTAATTCAATTACAAAATGATAAAATAGCAATTTCATTTGTCACATAGTTAATTTGTATAAAAACACCATGTCTTTTACAAATGGTAATGGTATGGGTCATAATTGTCCAACAATCTCCCACTTGGCCTATAGCCAATCACTCAAGTGTCCAACACCTAAACTATGTACGGGTCGCTCAAAATTTTGCTGAGATATCGCTTTTGTCAGCGGATATACAAGGTCATCATCTGAAACGATCTTTTCGATCTTCACATAGCCACGATGTGTGATCTCACGAATCAGATGAAATCGTCGAAGTACATACTTAGATCATTGATGAGACCGTAATTCCCTAGCCTGTGTTGTAGCCCAGCTCAGCTGCTAACAGAACTACTCCTAATCCAATTAGGAATTTTATAGATCCAAAATGCTTCTTTTGCTGCCTCAGCTGCAACAATGTATTCCGCTTTTGTTGTTGAATCGGCAACAATATCTTGCTTGGAAGATTTCCAGCTCACTGTTCCGTTGTTCAAACAAAATATGTACCCTTATTGCAACTTATAGTCGTCTTTATCGGTTTGGAAACTTGCATCGGTGAACCCAGTCATCTCAAGTTCTCCATCTCCCTAAACTAAGAAAGCATCATTAGTTCGTTTAAGATACTAAAGGATGTTCTTAACATCAATCCAGTGACCATCACCTGGATCGGCCTGACAGTGACTACGGATGCTCAAAGCATATGAGACATCAGGTCGCGTACATGTTATGGCATGCATGATTGATCTGAATGCTTAAGCGAACGAGATCCGATTCATTGAATCTCTCTCATCTTGAGTTTTAGGACACATATCCTTAGATAGAGAGACGTCATGTGACACTGGAAGCAGCCTCTCTGGGCTGATCCATGTTGAAACTCTTCAATACTTTGTCAATGTACGAGTTCTTGGAGAGTGCCAACAACTTTTAGATCTATCCTAGTAGATCCTTATTCCTAGAATAAAGGTTGCCTCTCCCATGTTTCTCATAGAGAATTTTAATGAAAGCCAAGCTTTCACCGATTTTAATATGGGAATGTCATTGCTAAGAAGCAATACATCATCAACGTATAGAACAATCATTGTCAGTGCGCTCCCACTAACCTTCTTATATACAAAAGAATCATCTTTGTTTTGAATGAAACCATATTGTAATATGATCTCATCAAAACGTTGGTTCCAAGAACGCAATGTTTGCTTCAATCCATAAATGGATCGATTTAACTTGCAAACCTTGTTTGCATGTTTTGGCACGACAAAACCGTCAGGATGTTGTATATAAACATCATCCAAAAGGTTTCCGTTAAGGAAAGCGGCTTTGACGTCTATTTGCCATATTTCATAATCGAAATATGCAGTAATAACAAGCATTATCCGAATGGATTTAATCATGGCAACATGTGAAAAAATTTCGTCGTAATCGACACCATGTCATTAACGATACCCTTTCGCTACAAGCCTAGCTTTGTACGTTTGTATATTGCCATCCATGTCTGTCTTCACCATGAAGACTCAATTGCTACCAATAGGCACTATGCCTTCCAGTACATCAACCAATATCCAAACTTGGTTGGTATACATTCAGACTTCATGGCCTTTTGCCATAAAGCGGAGTCGATACCTTGTATAGCTTCCTCATACGTAGCCGGCTCATTATCCTCAATAAGATTAATATCTACATGAGGTAAGATCAGAAACCCATACCTCTTAAGTTGTTTTCTGACTCTCTCCGATCTACGTGGTTCTTGTGTGTTAGAAGATTGTGGAACAGTCTCATCCCTAATGATCTGTTGGTGTTCCAAGAGGGGTTCGGTGCTAGGAATAGTATCACTCTGATTTTCATCGAGTTCTACTTTCTTCCTACTTACCACTGCATTTAGGAATTCCTCTAAAAATCGCATGGAGAGCAACAAATATTTTGTTCTTTTATGGGCTGTGGAAATAATATCCTTTGGTTTCCCTAGGATAACCAATTACAAATAGGCACTTATCCGATTTGGGTTCTAGTTTGGCACCATCCAAACATTTAATATATGCCCAGCATACCCAAATCTTCAGGAATGAGAAACCAGATTTCTTTCCTGTCCATATTTCATATGGAGTCTGTCCAACAGACTTTGACGGAACCTTATTCAAAATAAGTATTGCACTGTTCAATGCGTATCCCTTGAAGGAAATTGATAGCTTAGTATGACTCATCATTGACCTTATCATGTCCAACAAAGTTCAGTTTCTCCGTTCAGACACACCGTTTAATTGATGTGTTCTGGGATGAGTCCAATGTGAAAGAATACCATATTCTTTCAGGTAATCGAGAAACTCATTGCTTAAGTATTCTCCACCACGGTCCGACCGTAATGTTTTAATACTTTTGCCGGTCTGTTTTTCTACTTCGTGTCGAAACTCTTTGAATATATCAAAAGTTTCCGACTTGTGTGTCATAAAATACACATAACCATAACGCGATGCAACATCCGTAAAGGTTACGAAGTATTCATAATCACCTATAGCCTAGCTAGACATGGGCCCACATACGTCACCATGAACGAGGGCTAACATCTCGGTGGCGCGTAACCTTTACCGCTAAAAGGTGTTTTAGCCATTTTACCTAATGAACAAGATTCGTAGACATCATTTGAATTGGAATCAAATCCGTCCAAGTATCCATTCTTCCAAAGAGTGGATATACGAGTCTTGTCAATGTGTCCCAGACGACAATGCCACAGATAAGTTTCATTTGTTTTACTCAATTTGAGCCTTTTGTTTGTCATGTTATATGTTTGAGATTCGTTTATATTCAAAATATAGAAACTATTATTAATATCTGCTGTACATATAAAAATGTCATCTTTATATACAAAACACCCAATGTTCCGAAATACAAAGGTATACCTGCATCGGGTTAAACTAGATACAGAGATGATGTTCATTAGTCAAACTAGGTACATAATAACAGTCACCTAATGTAATTACATGCCCCAATGGCAGATACAAAACATAGGTCCCAATGGCCAAAATAGTGACTCTCGTCCCGTTTCCGACTCGTAGGTCGATCTCATCTGAAGTCAGTCTCATGCTAATCAGCAGATCATGCACATCAGTACATATGTGAGTACCACATCCAGAATCAAAAATCCAATTTTTAAAACCAGTAGTGGACATGTTTATAACAAACATACATGAAGTCGGAGCCCTGTACTCATGGCAGTCACGCTTCCAGTGACCCCGTTTGTTAGGGATATGCCCTATATCCAACTTGTGGATGGGTTCTATGTACATGTATTTTCATTAATTAATAAAATGACAATCTTTATTATACGTGTCTTACATAAATTATATGAATCATTAAATACTGTAATAAAGCCCTTGGAGTAATAAGATGATGGCTTCCACGCCTTATGAGAATCATTACTCTTAAACGTTCCTAGTCATAGTTTTGTGAATAATCTGGGCGTTCACAAAACGGAGAGACTAGCATGATGATATGATCCGCCCCTTAAGTGGGGTAGCCGATCTCATAGGCTACTAGCTGAGATCCGTCCGCTTGGTGTATCATATGGATGCATGAGTTGCTCGTGTCCATCGAACTGACCGTCGAAAGTTTTCACATGGAGTGTTTATCACATGTGTCTGTGAGAACTTTCATGTATCGATTGTATGACTAGTCCTTAGACTTGGGGTCTTTACAATCTTATGTGTGGATCAAATAACTTTGACATTCTCCTTCCCCGGTTCAAAAGATCCGGTCATAAAGGTATGATTGGGTCATTTGTTGAAACACATGAAGTTTTTAAGGATACAACAGAGAATCACCACTCTCTCGGATAATATTTTCTTATAAGAGTAGTATTCCAGTTCGCGAGTTGATATTTGTGATCAGTGCTTGATACTGTGGCCGCAGCGGAAAAATCATGTGAGATTCTTGGGTTAGCACGATTCATGACACTATCAACATCATACCTTTGACTATATAGGTAGACATTTTCCATACCCTAGGTCAAACGGTGGTGATATAGTGAGGCGAGAGACCGTATCTTATGTAAATCGCATACATAATGGGTATATATATCTTTCCTTCTCATTTGGGGGCCTTGGCGTGTTGCTAAATGTCACCCTTGGTCATTGAAATCGAACGACAATCTGATCGGAGGATAATTTATGTTCGATTAAATTATCAAGATTCATTTCATGTCCAACGTGAGGGGAACCCAAAAGGTCACACACAACAAAGTCGAAATCAATGCTTAACAGTGCACATTACAAATTTAACAGCATATATGATTGCTGTAGGAATTGTTCATAAATGGTTCAATGTGTTTAATTATTGAACAGATCATTTATGATGTTTCATAGTGGCTTAGGGATTGGTGAATGACGATAGGTGCACTTTGGGAATTGGAATAAATAAATAAATAAATAAATAAACATGAATAGTAATGTGAATAGTAACATGAATAGTAACGTGAATAGTAAAAAAAATTTATTTGTTATTTGTTTTGAATTCCAATTCGGCCCAAACTCTTATTAGGGTTTTATAATCTCATTAAACCACTAAATTAAGATCCAATGGCTAAGATTAAATTAGCATTTATCCCACATCGGATTCTTAACTAATTTTGTTGTCTTTGGAGAACTATATAAACCCAAATAATTCTTTACAAATTTTTAAACCAAACCTTTCATATCTTGGGTTTATATAAGTGAGCAACTCTAAAGTTTAAGAGTAAGCCACTGATTTTGAGGATTCTTAAGTCTAATTGACTAGAGGAAGCTCGAGTTAAAAGTTTTGAGGTATTTGCCTAGGCTAGCACCAAGGGCAAAATACCCGTGCACTCAAGGCGTAGTCTTGCCGTTGAGTTTTGGCTTTGGTGTGTGCACCTTTGAAGGCCACACACTTGGGTGGCTCTTTGGAATGTGGAAGAGCTTACTGAGTTCGAGAAAAGCTTGTAGATTGGAGGGAGGACTGGAGGAGTCTTCGGTTCAAGTAAGTCTTTATTCTTTCTTTATTTTAATTAGAGTTCGTATGATAGTTAACATTTTTAGGTTTATGTTCTTTACATGTTTTATGAGTTTTTATGCTTAGAATATATAGTAACATGCCTAGGCTTGTAGAATAATAAAAACAAATGGGTCTTGGGCAAAGGGATAGCGACATCATAATTTTAATTTTCCGCTACGCACTCGCGGCCGCTACCCAACAGTGGTATGAGCGCGCCGTTTTTGTTTTGATTAGTTCTCTCTCATTTGAACTCGAAATTGGGTGTGTAAAAGCTCGTTGGAAAACTAACACTCTGAACGTAGTTTTAGGCACAAGTTTTGCATGATTTGGTTAAGATTTGAATTGTGAAATTGCATTTAAACTTCACGCATCTGTAAGAAAATGTGAATAGTAAATTTATTTGATTAAAATAAAATACAATATCATAATTAAATATTAATCAAAGTTATTTAATGCCTAAAAAAATTCCAACATATTAAAACTCATATGCTTGATGATTCTATGTATGATTAGAATTGGCATGATTATTTTAGGGTGCAAACATCTAGAGACTTTCTAAGGAAATAGAGAGTGTATTGTTTATCCCTTAGCTAAGTAATTATTCTGTGATGAACTTAGAGATTTATTACCTTTAAGGCTAATAAATATAAATCACTTGTTTATAATAAAAGACGTTATAAAAGATACAAGTGGGGTAGGACCAAGGCGTTAATAAAACTTTCCAAACTAAAGTTAATTTAACTAAAGGTATTACTAGAGTTAGATAATGATTTGGTGTATTCCTTCACTCACTACCTTTTTATAGCCAAAAGGAAAAGTTGTGAAGACATCAAGATAATCATTTACTCAAAGCTGACCTTAAAGCATATTTAAAGTGTTGGACTAATTTGGAGGATCAATTGTTTATTCCTGTCACCAAGGCAATAAGAGCCTAAGAGGTAATAGTATTTAAGAGAGTTCGCTCCACCCTCCCTCTGGGGAATTTTCAATGGAGGAATTCATTTGACAGTTATTCACTTAAACTTGCTAAAATCCTCAATAATAATTTAAGTCTAAAATTTGCCTCCCATTGTAAAGTATAGATCCAAAGGGCTTAAACCGTATTGGCAGGACTAGGCTTTACCAGACTGACCAATACCAATTTGTCCCTAAATCGTACTATTGAAAATGGTTTGACTTTTCTGAGTCATAAGTGATGAGTGGTATTTATATCACTATTTCCCACTCATTTAACCTAATATTTTGTATAGTTTCTTGAGTTTTGTGAACGTTTTGATATGTTTTATGTTATTTTGTAGATAAATAAAGTTTGGAAAGCATTGGAGGCAATTTGGGGCAAAAACGGACAAAAATGCGTTAACAGGGATATTTTGGTCTTTAGCGCGTCGCGACGCCAAGACTTCCGCGTCGCGACGTCTAAAATACGCCGAACAGTGCTAACGTGCGCCGGGTCCACAAATCAGAATCTGAGAAAAGTTTGACTTTGCTAAAATGCGTCGTGCCACGTGCACCATCACATCCGATCTGCTAACGTGCGCCGTGCCACGTGTCAGCATCCTACGGTGCCGACAGTCATCATCGCCACGTGTCGCCACGTCGTCGCCATGTCACCGCCATGTCATCAGCCACGTCAGCAAGTCAACAAGTCAAATTGCCACGTGTCGTGCCACATCATCATCAGCCAATCAGGAAGTGACACGTGTCGTAATTCTATGGTGCCGACAGTCTCTTTCCCACGTGTCGCCACGTCGTCGCCACTTCACCGCCACGTCAGCATCAATAATTGAGTATCATATCCTTATCTGACACGTGGAAGAAACTCAGCGACCAATCAGAAGCCGCCACGTGTCACAATAATTGAAGCCCAACCACTCTGCCACGTGTCACCTTATCATCTTATCCAGAATCTTCAAACCAGCGAACCAGAGCGTGCCACGTCGATAAATCCAGCGTCGCGACGCTGGATCCTACCGAGGCCTATAAATTGAGCTCGAGATTTCAGAATTCAGTGCACCTTCCTCTCTCTTCAATTCTTTCTAAAGAGAGAGTTTCTCTCTCTAGATTCTTTAGTTTTTAGTTTTTTTTTTATTTTTAGTTTTTAGTTTTGTAAATAATTTTAATTACGTTTTGTAATAATAGTAATTTCATTTTTACTTTTTACTTTTTACAGTTTTTACTATTTACCATGAGGAGGTAACTTCTCCAGCTAGGGTGAAAGGTAATTCTTTTACTGTTACTATTTAGATAATCTCCCTTAAAAATAATATATTCACTATTTAAAATATTGACTTAAAAAGGATACCGCCAGATTGGTCGGTTGGTAATTTAATTTTTGCTTCCGCCTTTATGGCTGGTTGGACTTAATTTGACTTAATCAGGTTACCGCCTATATGGCTGGTTGGAGAAAGAATCACAAGTTTATATATTATTTTATGGGAGATATCTAAATTAGTAGTAGTAAAAGTAATTCTTTTACCTTAGCATTTTATTTTATTTTACTTTTCAGTTTTACTTTATGTCTTTTACTTTTCAGTATTTTTACTTTATGTCTTTTACTTTTAAGTTGTTACTAGCCCTAGTTATGTGTTAGTTATCTGGGGTTGTGATGAATTCTAATATCACCAGTTTATAAGGGGTTATTATAGTTTGTGTAATTTAAGGTTTACTTATTAAGTCTTAAGCTTAATGCTTCTTGTTGTCTGATCACCAATAAGATTGATGTGGTAAATCTAAAATGAACTAGACATAGGGATTTTAGGTTTCAGCCTTAGACTTAATAGCCCACGATCTTCATTGAGGATAGATAACCCTTTAATAGATTTCCTTACAGGATAGGAATATACCTGTCGAGCGGGGGTAGCCATAATTGGAACTTAAACTTAATGAATCCAGATAATTGGTTGACATAGACATATGGTTCAATTGGGTTAAACTGGGTATTTGCGTCTGACCATCGACAGAGGCTTTTGCATAATTTAGTGTTCCAGGTTAGTAAACTGATTTATTACACAAACATAAAATAACCACTTCATCTTTTAAATGATATTAGAATGATTCACGACCCTAGATCTTTGTGTCTTTTGTTATTTTCCTTAGTATTTTCTTTTGTCTTTTTATTTATTTATTTTGTAAAACCACATTCAACCAATCAAACAATCATTCTCTTCTCCATTTAATTAGATATTTGTAAATAAATAGATTCAACAATTAATAACAACAGTAGGAATTAAGTCCTCGTGGGATCGATATTTTTATACTACTTGAACGATACGTGCGCTTGCGTTATACGTGTGTGTTTACGCCGGTCAATAAGACAGCGACCCTTAGGCATGGTCTTATAACTTAGTGACAAAGATTGGGTGTCCACGAGGACTAGCATAAGCTATGGCATGTTTGATTGCCCAACCCAATGATCAAGGAATTGTGATTTATATCATAAATTAGTTGGGAACCTACCTAATTATCGTATTTTATAACGACCGGCCCTAGTCGGAGTTATGAAATGATGATAATGGGATCCTTGCCCACAAGAAATCCATATATTGGGGTTGATACGATTTGCTTAAAATTTTAAAACAATTGAGTGAGAGCAACTTCATAATATTAAAAGCCCATGTTATTATGAAACATTAATGAAAACATATTCCTAATTTTAACATTCTCTCTTAACAGGTGGGTTAAAATATTTAACAAACATTCAAATGGCAAATAGAGTATCACTTCGTTCCATCCTTGATGAGCATAAGCTCAAAGGGAAAACAACTACAATGACTGGTTTAGAAACCTTAAAATTGTCTTACGACAAGAAAATTTTTTCTATGTTCTTGAAAGACCATTTCCCCATGAACCCGTAGAAGATGCTGATCAAAGTACATTTGATGCTTGGAAGAAACACGTCGATGATGATGAGCAAGCAATTTTCACATAATGCTTGGGTCCATGTCGGACAAACTTCAGAAAGCTCAAGAAGATATGGATGTTCAAACCATCATCTTTCACTTGAAGGAGTTGTATGCAAATTCCGTTCATACCGTGAGATTCCAGGTGTCATGTGCCTTATTCCAAATAAGGTATAAGGAAGGATCTGTTAGTGGACATGTGTTTAAGATGATTGGCCACATTGAAAAATTGGCCAACCTCGGGTTCATCATAGATCATGAGATAGGTCACGATCTAATTCTTCAGTCCTTACCAAAAGACTTCTCTAACTTTATTATGGAGTTTCATCTGTCTGATAAAGAAGCTACTTTAGCATAATTGCACAATATGATAAAGCAAGTAGAGAATGACTTGAAACCGGAGCTTAAAACCTCCGTCATGCTTACGGTTACGGACCTGAAGCCAAGAGGCCGAAAGAAATATAAGGGCAAGGCCAAGGCTCCAGATCACCTAAAGCCCAATGGCAAGGTGGAGAAGAAAAAGAGAAAAGAGGAAATGTATCTTTTATTTAAATAATGGTCATTGGAAGAAAGACTGCAGATCCTTGAAAGCCAAGGAAGCTAGGGAAGCCAAGAGGTCAAGAAGCCCAATGCTTCAGGTATGTTGTATATGATTGAACTATATTATCAAAACTCTGAACCTTCTACTTGGGTGCTTGACACCGGTTGTGGGACTCACTTGTGTAACAATGTGCAGGGCCTGAGAAACAGTAGGAGACTCCGTCATGGGGAGGTTGACTTACACATGGGTGATGAAGCAAAACTGGCTGCATTGTGCATGAGGACTTATTCATTAGTTTTGCCGAATGATTTAGTTTTAGACTTAAAAGATTGTGTTTATGTACATTATCTAATAAAGAACATCATTTCAATTTCTTCTTTCTGTAATAAAGGCTTTTCATGCCTAATAAGTTGTAATGAATGTTCTATTTATTTCAATGAAATAAAATATGGAGATGGTATTTTGAATAATGGTATCTATGTCTTACAAACTAACAAAGAATGTTTAACCTCTAATATATACAACGTTAACTCGAATAATTTCAATGAATCACTTCTATGGCACAGTCGCTTAGGTCATATCAATGAAACAAGATTAACTAAGCTACATAAGGATGGGTATTTCAGACCCTTCAAATATGAACCTTATGGAACTTGTGAGTATTGTTTACTTGGTAAAATGACCAAATTAACTTCAAAGGTAAAAGACAGCGTGCATCAGAGACATTAGAACTCATACACTCTGATGTATGCGGACCAATGTCAGTCACCGCTAGAGGTGGATTCTCCTACTTCATTACCTTTATCAATGATCACTCACGATATGGGTATGTGTACCTTATGCGGTACAAATCTGAAGCCTTTGAGAAATTCAAAGTCTTCAATTAAAGTAGAAAACCAGCTTAATAAAAGTATTAAGTCACTAAGGTCTGACCGAGGTGGTGAATACTTAAGCGATGAATTTCAATATTACTTGAGAGAAATTGCCATTGTTTCCCAGTGGACTCCTCTAGGAACTGCACAACATAATGGGGTCTCCGAAAGGAGAAATCAAACATTATTAGACATGGTCCGATCAATGATGCCAAGCACTGATCTACCTCTTTCATTTTGGGGTCTTGCTTTAGAAACTACAACACACTACTACTAAAAATTCCTTCCAAGACTGTTAGTCAAACACCATATGAGTTATGGTCTGGGAAACGTCATAGTCTTAGTTATTTAAGAGTTTGGGGATGTGACGCATATGTTAAGCTCACACAAACTAACAAATTGGATGATATGGCAGTTAAATATAAGTTTGTAGGATATGCCTTGTGTTGAGTTTAAATCAAGTCCCAAGTGTTGGAAAATCTAATCCATGTCCCAAGATCAAAAGAACAGCAAAACATATAATGAATGAACAATATTGAAGTATGGCGGAATCATACTCACAAAGATCGGAATGCGGATGCGTTGATGAAACAAAAATTTCTCCTTTGTGCAGTGAGGGTTTCGGCCAAACAGAAAAGAGAAGCTCCAAGCAATTTTTGATCCTTCCAAGCTCTAAGATGAGTTTCACATAACACCTTTGTATGATCCCTTGATGGTGCTAGCCAAAGATGTGTATTTTATGTTCCAACATGCACAAATTCTTCAAGTTTTTGCAACAAAAACAGAAAAGTGGAGAGCCAAAACTGCAGTGAAGTTTTCGGCAATGTGAGAGAGAGGAGAGATCTGATTTTTTGTTACAAAAATCAATTTATATTTATGCCATAATATTTATTAATTAATAATAAACTTATGACAC